>CM076572.1:1089206724-1089515559 GCA_034641835.2 Pinus albicaulis | reverse complement strand
ATAACAGAAGCAATCTCCCATCAAATCAATCACACATTAACTCAGTATGTATGGGGAAAGCCTATAGCTGAAAACCCCGCAGCTATTGTGTATATTATAATGGAGAAATCAAGTAACCAAACAAGTACAATACTCCTCACAAGTACTCGGTACTCTCTCATGAAGTTACTCACAATCTAGCTTGGTTTTGAACAAGTCTCGGGTTCAAAACACACCACTAACTGCCTTGCCTCTATTGCGCAATCATGGCCTGTATATGAAGAGGTTCAAGGTTCGAATCCCCTTCCCTTGATTGCGTAATTGTCATGGACAATTCCTCCAAGTGTAATGCAACTCTCATGCAAAACAAATCTACCAACTGATAGCTTTACTCACCCTTTCATCTACCTCTTCCACTGGTCTCCACTGAACTGATCATGCACTGTAGTGAATTGAAGTGTTCTTGAGTTGACTAATGAGTTAATATTTAGTAAATTAAATATTATTTAATTTACTCCACTCATATCTAGTTGATTAGTTAGTTAACTAATCCCAACTAGTTCAACTAAAACAAACAGAACACAACTCCACTACTTGTCCAGTTAACTCCTCCAAAACTCCTGCCACTGAAGTCTAACTGAAGCCAACCATGCAAGATGCCATCAAACCCTAGGAACCACGTGATTCCTTGTGTCGGTTGCATGAGCCACCTCCATGACTCAAACTGAAGTGCGCCAAGAGAGTAAACTGCTGTTTATAGTCAAAATATTATTAAGGGTAAATAATATTTGACTTCCATATTTTTAGGAGATCAGTCTAAAAATAGCCTGGGTCCTAAAAAATAGGGTCACATCTATTTTTACCGACATATCGCATACTTCAAGAATCTCCAAGTAGAATTCCCAAATTATGCTCCGTATGTCTAAAAATAGACATAGTCTAAAAATAGACTTTGCGCCAGAATTTGCCTGTGGGCCCACTTAGTGAAGGCGACTTCATTTCACTAAGCTCCATCATCTTTCTGCATTCTCAACACTCCCTCTCAGCAAGATATGGATTATCTGCAATCCCTATCCTGCCTCTGTGGAATTCGAACTTGCTCCTGGTGAGCGCCTTCGTCGGGATGTCGGCATCCTGATCCTCCGTGGGAACATATGAAAGCATCATGATCCTCCGCTGAACACAATCTCTGATGTGATGGTACCTGATGTCGATATGTTTGGACCTATCATGAAATACTGGATTAGCCGAGAGCTTGATGCAGCTCTGGTTATCACAGTAGATCACTGTAGGCTCCAAATGCAACCTGAACAAAACTGCGAGGATCTTCCTCATCCAAATAGCCTCACATGCAGCCAAGCTTGCTGCCATGTACTCGGCCTCTGCTGAACTGAGTGCCACGGATCTCTGCTTCCTGCTGTACCAGGAAACTGCTGTCGACCCAATGCTGAAAACTCCTCCGGAAGTGCTCTTCCGGTCTGTTGGGCTCCCTGCCCAATCTGCATCAGTGAAACCAGAAAGCTTCACTCCATCCTCCTGTCTGTACCATAGACCATATCCCGATGTGCCTCTGATATAGCGCAATACATGCTTGCCCGCCTTCCAAAAGAGCTTGGTAGGCTTAACCATGGCTTGCGAAAGCTGGTTAACTGCATAGCATATATCGGGTCGTGTATTGACCAGATACATAAGCGACCCCACCAACTGTCGATAGACAGTGGCATCCACTACCTCCGCTGAAGTAGCATCCTCCTTCCTCCAACCACCAGGAAGAGGAGTGTCAACAGGCTTGCAGCCTTGCATGTTGAACCTCTCCAGAATCTCCAGGGCATACTTGCCCTGAGAAACAAACAGTCCTCCACTGCGCTGCCAAATCTCCAATCCCGGGAAATAATGAAGGATGCCCAGGTCCTTCATCTCAAACTCTCGTGCAAGATCCTCCTTGCATGAAAGTATCAACTGCTCGTCGCCAGTCAAAATCAGATCATCTACATACAGTGCGATGATCAACAGCTTCCCCTCCACCACAATCTGGTACAGGTTTGGATCCGCCTCACTCTTGGAGAATCCAAGCCCGGTGAAGTAGCTGTCTATCCGAGTGTACGAAGCACGAGGTGCTTGCTTCAGCCCATACAGTGCTCTCTTGAGTCGGCACACATGCGACTCACTGCTGAAGATCTCAAAACCTTCAGGCTGCTCTATGTACACCTCTTCCTCAATAACTCCATTGAGGAACGCAGTCTTCACATCCATCTGAGGAATGTGCCACCCCATCTGCGCTGAGAGAGCAAGGATCGTCCGTATGGAAGAGTACCTTGCGACAGGTGCAAAAGTCTCCTCATAGTCAATCCCCTCGATCTGTGAGAAGCCACGGGCGACAAATCTCGCCTTGTACTTCTCCACACTCCCGTCAGCCGCTTGCTTCACCTTGTAGATCCATCGCGAACCTACAAATGATTTCCCAACCGGTCTTGGGACAATCTCCCATGCACTGTTCCTGATGATCGAATCATATTCTTCGATCATGGCATCAACCCATGCGGGTTCCTCCACGACTTCCTCAAAAGAGGATGGCTCCGTCACAACACATTGACTCACAAGAGCCATGTATCCAGTGTACCGATCCGGTGACTGTCTCTGTCTGCGCTGTGCTGTAGGTGGTCCTACAACCTTCTCTGCATCCCGAGCCAGTCGCGCAGCTTCTGTAGTGCGCATGCGCCCTCTGATGGTTGGCGCTGCCTGGGTGGTTTCTTCCACCTCCTGAACCTCCTCTTGTGGCTGATCCACATCCGGAAGCTCCTCCTTAGGAACTAACAGCTCCTCATCTGCATACAAGTGTAGCTCCCTCTCAAGCGAACACTGCATGGCTTTCTCCTCCTGAAATTTTATATCCCGTCGCACAACAGTCTTGCGACTGTCTGGCACATACACCCGATAGTTGTGAGGTGTATCAGTGTACCCCACAAATATTCCAACTTCAGCAGTTGGATCCGGCTTCCTTCTCGCATCCTTCGTCACATGCATGTAGACAGGAGATCCGAAAATCCGCAAATGGGAAATATCAGGCCTCTTGCCAGAATAAGCCTCCTCTGGTGTACTCATGCCAAGAACCTTGTGAGGACAACGGTTCTGCACATACACTGCTATATTGCATGCCTCGGCCCACAAGTGAAGGGGTAGGCCCTGATCATGCAACATCGCCCGTGCAGCACCCACGATCGTTCTGTTCTTCCGCTCAGCCACCCCGTTCTGCTGTGGGTTATGGGGTGCGATGAGCTCTCTCCGAATCCCTTCTGCGCTGCAGAACTCCTTGAATTCAACCGAGATGAATTCACCACCGTTATCACTCCTTAGAGCAATCACCTTCTTCCCCGAATCCTTCTCGACCAGTGCTTTAAAATCACAGAACTTCGCGAATGTATCGCTCTTCTTCGGCATGAAGAAGATCCAACACTTTCGAGAGAAATCATCAACAAAGATCACATAATACTTGTGCTTTGCTGTCGAAGCAACTGAGAAAGGACCACACACGTCTGTGTGAACTCTCTCAAGGATCTTCGTGGCGCGACTATCCTTCTCGTGAAAGGTGGCTTTCACATAGTTCCCTAAAGTACACCCCTTGCACTGATCTGACTGCGCAAGGGTGCCCTTAGGAAGTCCAGTAGAAATCTGCTGCAGAATCTTCAAAGCTCCATGGTGAAGATGGCCCAATCTCCTGTGCCATAGTTCGCCCTCATCATCCCGGCTCACCACATCTCCGGCCTTGCATGCCATAGCTGCGCAGTCATCTACCTGCAACTGATAAAGGTTCTGAGTTCGAACCCCTATCTTCCGGGTCTCTCCAGTAGTCTTACTGCGCAGGAAAGCTTTTCCTTCGCTGAAGACCACATCATAACCCTTATCCTCCAACATCGCTACTGAAATCAGGTTCTTCTTCAATCCCGGTACATGCATGACATCCTTTAAGACAAAGGGTTTACCAGACTCCCTCTGAAAGGATACGGTACCGATACCAGTCGCACTGTATCTACCGTCATCGCCCATCTCGATGTGCATACCCAGATCCTTGTCCTCCAGATCTGAGAACAACTCCCGATCTCCCGTCATATGAAATGACGCACCGCTGTCCAAGAACCACACCGATCCCATCACACTTGAAACCAAGCATGCAATCAGTGAAAATTCAAGCTCGAGCTGTGAAGCCAAAGCTTCTCCATCTGCAGATCTTCCCGCTTGCTTGTTCTTCTTCTTCTTTGGACAATTGGTAGCATAATGTCCGTGATCATGGCAGTGAAAACACTTCACTTTCGCCATATCCTTCTTCTTGCCCTTTGCACCGGAATTGGAAGGTTTCTTACCCTTCCCCTTCTTTGCTTTGGACACCAAAGCGCAGTTCTCTTCATCAGCTCCCTTTGATGAAGATCCATCTCGAGTAGTCCTCCTTATCTCCTCCTGCATGAGATCCGCCCACAGGCGCTCCCATCCCGGCAGCTTCTCCCGACCATTGACACTATCTTGATATGAGTGCCAAGCCTTCGGAAGACCAAGGAGAGCCAGGTCGACCATATCCTCTTCATCGACGGTAACTCCCACACTTCCCAGTTCATCTCTGCATTGAGTGAACTTCGTGAGGTATTTAGCGATACTGTCGCCCTTCTCCATCTTGATGTTCCTGAGCTTGTCTTTGAGCGCCAGCTTCCTTTGGTCACTCTTACTCTGGAATAGATCAGTCAAAGCTTTCCACATTAAATATGGAGTAGCCTTACCATGCAGGCTGGATACAATATGATCCTTGACGCCCTCCAACAGGATCCTTCGACATTTCGCGATCTTCTTTTGCCATGCATCGACCAAAGCTGCATCAGTGGGCTTTGGAACATCCACATCCACGAACTCCTTCAGACCATTATCTTCTAACACTGCTTCCATTCGATCCTTCCATGCAACATAGTTCGAACTGCCTTCAAGAGCATATTCGAGTCGCAAACCATTGAAAGAAGACATCTTTCAACACCGACACCAAGAAAACCAACCTTCTGCAAAATTCGAATTCCAAACTCCAAGCTCTATCGCTTCCGATCTACACTTGAGAAACAAATTACTTCCAAATCAGAGATTGACTGCAAAGGGCATTCACCAGATCTTTCACCTTACAAAGAAGGATGAATATTCCGGAGGCTACCTGGCCCGCATGCAGACTCTGTCCGAGGAAATAAGTTTGCAATCACGGTAATAGACTTCGACAATTAACTTCGCTCCGATACCATGTAGAGATTAGCTGAATAAATCACTTATTCAATGAAGATTAACCCGATCATACATCAATTTCGAATTGCATGCATAACACATAACCTTCTTCCACAATTAATTGTCACATGCGGAAATAATATAGAAGCAATCACACATCAAATCAATCACACATTAACTCAGTATGTATGGGGAAAGCCTATAGCTGAAAACCCCGCAGCTATTGTGTATATTATAATGGACAAATCAAGTAACCAAACCAGTACACTACTCCTCACAAGTACTCAGTACTCTCTCATGAAGTTACTCACAATCTAGCTTGGTTTTGAACAAGTCTCGGGTTCAAAACACACCACTAACTGCCTTGCATCTATTGCGCAATCATGGCCTGTATATGAAGAGGTTCAAGGTTCGAATCCCCTTGCTTTGACTGCGCAATTTTCATGGACAATTCCGATTTGGGACATCCGTATCTACGAACTCCTTCAGACCATTATCTTCTAACATTGCTTCCATGCGATCCTTCCCTGCAACATAATTCGAACTGCCTTCAAGAGCATATTCGAGTCACAAACCGTTGAAAGACATTTTCAACACCGGCACCAAGAAAACAAAGCTGCTGCAAAATTCGAATTCCAAACTCCAAGCTCTTATCGCTTCCGATCTACACTTGAGAACAAATTATTTCCAAATCAGAGATTGACTGCAAGGGGCGTTTACCAGACCTTTCACTTTCCGAAGAAAGATGAATCCGGAGGCTTCCTGGCCCGTATGCAGACTCTGTCCGAGGAAATAAGTTTGCAATCACCGTAATAGATCTCGACAATTAATCTCACTCTGATACCATGTAGAAATTAGCTGAATAAATCACTTATTCACTGAAGATTAACCTGGTCATATATCAATTTCGAATTGCATACATAACACATAACCTTCTTCTACAATTAATTGTCACATGCGGAAATAACAGAAGCAATCTCACATCAATTCAATCACACATTAACTCAGTATGTATGGGGAAAACCTATAGCTGAAAACCCCGCAGCTATTGTGTATATTATAATGGAGAAATCAAGTAACCAAACAAGTACAATACTCCTCACAAGTACTCAGTACTCTCTCATGAAGTTACTCACAATCTGACTCAGTTTTGAACAAGTCTGAGGTTCAAAACTCCCCGCCAATTGCCTTGCCTCTGTTGCGCAATCATGGCACAGTTATGCTTAGAGATCAAGGTTCGAATCCCCTTGGCTTAAGCTGGCATAATTGTCATGGACAATTCCTCCAAGTGTAATGCAAATCCCATCTGGCGATCCTCCAATGATAGCTATACTCACCTCATCACCTCTTCCCACTTTGGTCTCAACGAACTGATCATGCCTTTGTAGTGGCGAAGTGTTCTTGAGTTGACTAATGAGTTACTAATTAGTGAATTAAATAATATTTAATTCACTCCACTCATATCTAGTTGATTAGCTAGTTAACTAATCTCAACTAGTTCAACTAAAATAAACAGAACACAACTCCACTATCTGTCTCATTAACTCCTCCAAAACTTCTGCCACTGAAGTCAAACTGAAGTCAATCATGCAAGATGCCATCAAACCCTAGGAACCACGTGATTCCTCTGTCAGTTTCATGAGCCACTTCCATGACTCGAACTAAAGTGCTCCAAGAGAGTAAACTGTTGTTTATAGTCAAAATATTATTAAGGGTAAATAATATTTGACTTCCATATTTTTAGGAGATGCAGTCTAAAAATAGCCTGGAACCTAAAAATAAGAGTCTCATCTATTTTTACCAACATTTCGCATACTTCAAGAATCTCCAACTGGAATCTCTGAATTATGCTCCGTATGTCTAAAAATAGACTTTGCGCCAGAATTTGCCTGTGGGCCCACTTAGTGAAGGCGACTTCATTTCACTAAGCTCCATCATCTTGCTGCATTGTCAACAATATAGGGACCTAACATGATCCTCTCCTTCAAAAAAGTGTTGTCCTCAACACTTGAGTAGCTTTGGATGCTTTTGTATAAAATTCTCATCCTCCCATGTAGAATCTTCAGTGGGTAAGTTCTTCCATTTTTAGCTATCGAGTTCTTGTTTCCGTGACTGCTTCAGGTTCCAATATGGTTTTTCGTTCCTCATCAAGTTCTTGCAATATTGTTTGAACTGGAATTTTTTCCCCTATAACCTTTTTTAAGCATGAAACATGGAAAACTGGATGTAATCGCGAAGAAGCATGAAGCTCCAATTTGTATGCCATAGTACCAATATTTTGCAACACCTTGTAAGGACCATAGTAGTTTGGTGATAATTTATTATCCTTCTTAGCTTGCTTGAGAGACATTTGTTTATATGGTTGTAGCTATAAAAATATCCAGTCTCCCACATCAAAACTTCTCTCACTGCGATGTTGATATGCCTGTTGTTTCATTCGATTTTGTGCCAAATTTAGTTTATCCTTTAAGAGTTAAATAACTTCTTGTTGATGCTTGATGTGATCCTCCACTGCTTGAACCCTAGAATTTTCCCTTAAATAAGATGTGATGGAAGGTGGATGATATCCATAAAGTGCCATAAATGGGGTCATTTTTGCTGCAGTATGGAAGGAAGTGTTATACCACCATTCAGTGAGAGGTAACCACTTGACCCATTGTGCTTGCTTATTAGATACAAAACAACGAATATATCCTTCCAAAAATTTATTCACTATCTCTATTTGACCATCAGATTGAGGATGATAAGATGAGCTATGAGCTAGTTGAGTACCCAAACAAGAAAATAATTCCGTCCAAAAATTTCCTGTAAAAATGGGATCTCTGTCACTTACAATAATCTTTGGGTTTCCATAAAGCTTTTGAATTGTTTCCATAAATGCAATAACAATTGTACTTGATTTAAATGGATGAGATAATGCACAAAAGTGTGCATACTTGGTAATTCTATCAACTACCACCATGATGACACTCCTTCCTTCGGACTTAGGTAAAACTGTGATAAAATCCATTGAAATATCCTCCCAACGTTGACTTGGAATGGATAAAGGTTGTAGAAGTCGGGGTCTTAATTGTCTCAACTTTATTTTGACGGCAAACCAAACATTCTGCCACAAAATTTTGAATATCAGATTTAAGGCCATCCCCAAAAAATTATTTCTTCACCCTGTGGCAAGTTGTTAAAAATCTCGAGTGTTATCCTAAAGGAGAAGTGTGCAATTCCAAAAAAATATTTTGTTTTATTTGGGAATTATTTCAAATATATAAGCGATCTTTGTACCATAAGGAATCATTTTTCCAACTAAATGTATCATATGTACTAGGATATTGCTGCAACTTTTGAATGAGTGTCCACACTTCTTCGTCCTTCTTCCATTCATCCCTTGCATCGATTATCCCATCTAGTTGGATAATAGAAATGGCACAAAGCAATTATTCCACCTCTTCATCCTTTCTTGAGAGTGCATCTGCAACAACATTTGGCTTCCCTTTTTTGTAGATTATTTCAAATTCATAACCCAACATCTTTGTGACCCATTTTTTCTTCTCTTCTGAAGATAGTATTTGTTCCAAAAAGTGTTTAAGACTATCATGATCAGTTTTTACCTTGAAGTGTCTTCCCATTAGGTAAGGTCTCCATTTATTTAATGCATGTAGTATTGCAAACATTTCCTTCTCATAAATAGCCTTTTGTAAATACTTTCCTTTGATTGAACGACTTTCAAAAGCAATGGGTCTTCCTTCTTGCATTAAAACAGCACCAATTCCATTTCCTAAGGCATCACATTCCACAATAAAGGTTTTTGTGAAGTTTGGTGTAGCTAAGACTGGTGCTAGGCACATTGCCTCTTTAAGATGTTCAAAGGCCTTAGTTGCTTCAGGAGTCCATGAGAATGCATCTTTATTCAATAATGTTGCTAGAGGCGCTGCTATTCTCCCATAATTCTTAACAAACTTGCGATAATACCCTATTAACCCAAGAAATCTGTGCAACTTCTTTATGGTTGTGGGGACTTTCCATTCCCCTCGTGAGATACAATATGACCCAGATATTCCACCTCTTGTACTCCAAAGAAACATTTGGATGTTTTTACATATAATTGTTTCTCCTTCAATAGTTTGAGCACCTTGTCAACATGTTGAACATGATCCTTCCAAGACCTGTTGTAGACTAATTTATCATCAAAAAATACTAGCACAAATTTTCTAAGGAAGGGTTTAAAAATGGAATTCATCAACCCTTGAAATGTAGAAGGTGCATTGGTAAGGCCAAAAGGCATGACCACAAATTCATAATGACCCTCATGAGTACGAAAAGTTGTTTTCGGAATATCTCCAGTCTTCATTCTAATTTGATGATATCCAAAACAAAGATCCAACTTGGTAAAATAAATTTCTCCATGTAATTCATCCAATAATTCATCAATCATAGGAATGGGAAATTTATCTTTAATAGTGAGCTTATTGAGCTCCCTATAATCTGGACACATGTGCGATGATCCATCTTTCTTGTGCGCCAATACTACTGGGCTGAGAAATAACTTTGACTTGGTTGAATTATACCAGCATCTAACATTTATGCAATCATGCATTCAATTTCACTCTTTTGGACATAAGGATATCAAACACCGTGGAATGATTGTCCAAGACTTTTTGGAGATCTAGAGAAATAGATGAGTTTGATGTTGGAACTTCTAGTGAGCATAGTTTTGAAATTACACCTCGTTGTTCTTTCTTCATAAGCTTTTTCATGACATTAGAGCTTATTATCTTTCCTGGCTTCCCTGTGATACCCCGTAATTCGATTTCCTTTCCTTCTGAAAAAAATTAAAGCAAAAATCTTGAAAACTAAAAGCTACCGTCCCCAAATATTGTAACCATTGTACTCCTAGTACAACATCAGCACCTCCCATTGGGATGGAAAGCATTGGACTATTCAATACACATTCCCCCATGGCTAGCTTGATATTATGGAATTTTCCCGAGAAATTTATAGTTCCTCCATTTGCAACCATAACTTGACATTCTAATGTTGGGTATACGAAACAATTCAATTCCTTGGCTACCTTACAATGAATAAAATTATGGGTACTACCCAAATCAATCAACACTATTACCTTTTTCTTCTTGATATGTCCTTCTATCTTGAGATTTTGAGGAGTGGTAATTCCTGCCAACGCATTACATGATATGGTCGGACTCATTTCTTATTCTTCTAGGGTTGCTTCCTGGTGTATATCCTCTTCTTTTGAAGTTTCTTGTTCATTTTCTTCCTCCTCTTCACAATCTATGTAAAATAATTTCTTCTTAGCACACTTATGACCTTTAGTGTATTTGCTATCACAACTTTAGAAAAGCCCTTTTGCTCTTTTTTCTTCCAATTGTTGTGGTGTCAACCTTGTAGGTTGTGAAATTTTAGGAGTAGCAACACCTCCATCTTTATAGATGTGAGTGGTAGGCTTCCTTGTTGCCATAATTTTATATTCAATTTTTCTTGAGAACTTGAATGCCTTCTCCAATGAATCAGGTTCCCAAACGCGAACTTCATGTTGGATGTTATCCTTTAAAGTCCCTATGAAGACATCAATCCCGTGTTCCACTGGAATATTAGTTACCCTTATATTCAATTTTTGGAAGTCCTCAATGTGTTCCCCCACTTAACCCTTTTGTTTGAGATTTATCAATTGGCTAAAGAAGGTGTTGCTCTTTGTATCCTCATAATGTGCTATCATTTCCTTCGTAAAAATTGACTAAGTGACAATTTTTTTAAGGGAGAAAAGCCATTGATACCATACAAATGTATTTTATTCTAAATGTAAAGTTGTAATGCGTACCTTTTGTGTGTTTTGCACATTATTGAGATCAAAATATTGCTCCATCTGTAGTATCCATGTTATGGGATCCTTGCCATCAAACTTCCTCATATCCATTTTTGGAATATGGTGGTTCTTCCATCCAACATTAGAGTTTATGAAATCAAGATTAACATTTATTTTTTTCTCATCATTAGTTTCCTCTACTACCTTTTCACCATTAGGAAACATTTCTTGTATCAACTTTGTCAAACCTTCCATGTCTGCTTTTAGATCATTCTTCATGTTTTCTATTTTTTCATCGATCTTAACTTCCATGTCATCCATCTTAGATTCCATGCCAGCTTCCATGCCATCCATCTTAGCTTCCATACCATTCTTCAAACCATCCATCTTAGTTTCCACACCTTTCTTCAAACCATCCATCTTATTTTCCACGCCTTTCTTCAAAACTTCCATGTCATTTTTTGTTGCTCTTTACGAGAGCGAAATTTGTTGCATTTGCTCTTGTAATTTTGATATGTCATGTTGCATTTCTTCATCTTCATGAGCCATAGTAGAGCCTTATGAAGGCTTAATGGGTATTGAATTCTTTTTAGGGGGCATTTTAGAACCCAATACTGATATCTATTCTACAATATGCCCTTGGAATCAATACAAATTGATTCTTCAAACAAGACTTATGCAATTCATAAAAACAATACACACCTTTTTCTTGCTTTTGAGGAGCTCGATATTGAAATTGAATTATCTATGTGATTTCAGAACTTCAATATCTGAAATTTGGCACTGAGGTAGCCTTCTGAATCCTCTTTCGAATGGTATAGGTCTGACCTTATTTGGATTCTTCAAGTCCAAGTTATGTCCAATCTCACACAATGACCTAATTATGGACTGGTTCAGTAGATCAAACTTGTACGACTTGCCACATTTCACTGTTTGCTCCTTCATCTCTGAAATTGATAGACATGAAACTATATTCTGTTTACTTCTGGCAACTTGTTACAGAATTCCAATCTGATGCTTAGAGAGAGTTATGAATATTTTCCCATGATCACCTCTTTGAGATGAAATTCGGGAGCCTGAAAAATCCCTAACTTCCACGGATCATATCTCCACAAATATTGGGAAACAATCTCTAAAATGTTGTGACGCTTTTCCTCAGGATTTCGGCTTTGTGCTCTAAAAATTTCATCTTCTGAACTTTCGTATAAAAAAAGTTATAGCACAAATTCCACGGTGACTTGTTTGGAGCAGCGAAACCCTAGAATCCAAAGCTCTGATACCAAATTTTGTGAAACCAGCTCCAAATATAGAATAAAAGAGGTATCAACGCCTTAGAAATAAGCCACTTCGAGGGGGAAACCTCCAATACATTACATGAGTGAACAATTCTTTGATGATACAAATGAAAAAACCTCCTTTCAATATATAGGAGTCCATGGGGCCACAATGTAATCCTAGCCGACCTAACAATAATAATGTAAGGGCACAATAATAACAATATAGGGGTTACAGGGGTACAAAAATAACAATAAGGGGGTTACAATAACAACAATAAGGGACTATACTAGTAATATAGGGACCTAACACTATATATATATATATATACAAACACACACACACACACACACACACATAGCTATATGTATGTCCCGACTATATCTCCTTAGCTTAGTAATATTTAAATAGGGCTTAAATAATCATTTATTTCAAGTCTATAGCACATACACCAAGTTCTACCCATTCATTTTATTATGGAACTCTTTTATAAATTTTGATATCATCACATTTCACAAAGCTACAGGCATCCCAGCCAATAATAAACAGAAAGCAAGCCAATGGGCACATATAGGGAACCCTTCCATTTACTTGGGAAATGTATTTATATGGGCACATCCTTTCTCAAGAAGGAAAAAAAATATCACATTTCATGACATATGCATTGAAGCAACACATTGAATACATATTAGTATAGGCCTTGGGCCAACACAGAAACTTAAATCATTCCATATCCATGCCTTTAAACGACAATTCTCATTTAAGCAAGAACGCCACATTTCTCAACATTATAAAGCATGATAAAACAATACATTAAACAAACATAAAACATTCAGAACATAAGAGACACTAACATATACTTATCTTTGATAAATGTATATAGGAAACTGAGATTGGGACTGCAACACTCCACCCAAGCTTAGACACACTGCAACCAAGTCCTTCTTGTAGTAGTCACCCTAGATACAGATTCCAGAGCTTGAGGAAAATTTCTTAAGGGGTAAAACCAAATATGTCACCTGAAATAGGTACTCTAGAAGACCATCCACCTGCACCCACCAACTCCTTGATATAGTCAATGTCTCAAAGGGAATCTAGAGGTTCACCACCTCCACTATTTAACTCACTAAGGGAATCCACAGATTGTGCCTTCACTGTTCAATCAAAAAAATGGAATCCGAAGGCTATGCCTCCATCCTAAAATCAATAAAATGGAATCCATAAGCATAGCCTCCACCCTCTTATCAACAAGGGAATACAAAGGCTAAGCTTCCACCCACAAATCAGTAAAAGGGCATCTAAAGCACACTTTAAAAGAAAAAAGAAAAAAAGTAGATGGGAACTAAGAATTCTCTACCAAGGATCCAAGGAATAGGCTCTCAGCCAAGTTATCAAGGGAACCCAAAGAAAACAATCTCCACCCTACAGTCTTATAGGGAATCCAGAGAACCTTTTCCTCACATGTGAGTTATTCTTATGCCTCCCAATGCTTAACTGAGTAGTGGGCTCTTCTTCCCTGCATTATGATAGCATCACAAAGGTTTTCTCATCTCGTTCTTTCTCTATGGCTCTCTCCGTACATTCTCAATGTCTCTTTTTTGTAACAACTTTCAATCCCCTTCTCCTCCATGTGTGAGATTTATCTATGTGTGTATGTTTTCTCCATATGTTTTGTCATGTGTGCTCTCTCTCTCCTCCCTAAGGATGCTTGTCCTTTTTCCTTAGGATATTGAAACTATTTTATGTTGCATGGGCCTAAAATGTTGTCACGCCTTCCTTCTTGTCCACGATGGTTTTTTACTACATGGTGGTGAGGGATTTTTTTTGTCAGCACTTCCTTCCACCCCACTTCATGTTGGTTGAATTCTCTTTTGCTAACTTCTCATGCATCCAATTTCTCATTCAATTTCGGCCTCTCTTCCTTGTATATTTTCCCAAGGCAAGCATGGTCCCTTGTATGTCTTCTTCAAATCAATTAATTTAGAAAACCATTCCATTTAAGGCACACCAACGAACCTTCAATGACTACCATAAAAAAATCCAAACCTTTTTTAAATCCCAAGCAACTTCCCTCCTCAAACTCTAGAATTTGTGTCCCAATTCTTAGGCCTTTTTAATTATAATCAAAGTGCATGAATTATTTACAATGACGGGGAATCATCCTAGGATTTTCACAGTAGGAATGGCATAAAAAATCCAATACTACCTACATCACTTGGATTTAGTTTGTTAAAGTTGTCCATGCACATTTTTAGAGAGGTACTAACTATTTGTAATGCTTACGAAGTTACATTAATCAAGATCAATCGCTAACTTAAGGTAAAAAATTGAGCAATTAATAATCCATGAATTATAACTTAATTAAATATTCTTTAAAAATGTTTCATTAGCAGCCTCAAGAAGGAGCTTTAAGCACAAATTAGAATGCAATGTATTGCTACATGGTTAGAAGCAACTAAGAGGACCCTAAAATCAGATATGGTGATCAATGCAAAAATAAAAAAAAATAACATTCATTCCATGCATTTATTTTCCATAAGGTATTCTCCAAGCACAACTCCTACTCGTCCCTCAAAAGTACAAAGGTTTTCTCCAACATAAATGGAAAATTGCCAAGGATGTTGACTTTACTAGAATTGCAATGAAATACATACTCCACGTCATTAGTGTAAAGAACAAAAATTGTTCCAAGTTGATATGACCACTTAGTATCTCTCTAAAGACATAATTATTGAAGAGACACTAGATTTACAAGTTGAATACAATGCCACTTAGACTTGAGTAGAAATTGAACCTCCATTTCCTCATAACAAACCTTTAATCTGCTTTCCTGCATTATCAGGCATTTCAAATCCACAAACCTTTAAAATCGCGGGCTAGATAAAGTATTAAAAATGTAGTCTTAGTTTATAGTGTTCATACTCACAATTTCATTCACAAAAGTGTGGAAAAATAAACCCGTTATTTTTTTTTTATCCAAGTGGATCTCTAAAGGCTCCAATTTTTAAGTTCTCGTATATCAGCAATAATGATACCAAGTTATAGTGTTCATCATTACAAACCAAATAGAGAAAAAAACGCCTCAATTGGAGTACGTATAACCATTTTATTACCATCAAAAGTTTCCAAGTTATATAGGATGGTGGGACCCACTATGATTATGTGGAAAATGAATGTATAATAAGCCATTGGCATGTGGAAATCCAACATTGGCCTCCTAGCATTGTACAAAAGACAAAATGAATATATTAAAAATAATAATAATAACAATCAAAAAATCAAAAAAATTAAATAATAACAAAAAATTGGTCATTATTTAAATGGTTATAATAACCATATAATAAAGTATCAATCTATTTTAAAACAATTTAATATATATTCAAAACTATTAGTTGTGGGTTGTTAAAATATATCATGGTTTGTGGTCAAAGAAATGGCGGATATGTGGTAACCAACGTTCAAAGGATGGTGTTGAACCATGGCATGAAATGGTTAACATCGAACATGTGACTGGTTAAGTCGCAATAGCATAACGATGACAGACATACGATTTAAGGCATGTGGTCCAAATGATCGACGGTCAAAGCAGAATTAATTGCAGTAACAAATGTTGCCATGTGATCAGTGTATTAAAAATGGCGAAAGCATATAATATATGGTCCAAACTTACATTCTAACGGTGGAATGTTTTATAACAACGAATTATTATTATAACATGTTTCCAAAACTTATGGGAACATACACCAAAATGGCATGGGTTTGTGGGTTTTAACCCTCAACCCTCCCACTTGAAAAGTATTCGCAACCACCTGTCAACCACAGTGCCAGACAGGCACTTTTTTTGAACTTTGCTAGAGGTTTTGTTTTTAAAGTTTTGTTCATTTGCACGGTGTAACCAACGACGGGCCAAGGAACAGAGTGGAACTCTACAACAGAATTCAAAGTGTGGAACTGCAAGGTGGAAGAGCCCTAACGCAGGGTTCCAAGAGTGGAATTCTAACATAGTCTCTTTTTTTATGTTAAGAGGAATCTAAAATATTCCATGTCGGTGCAAAAATGAAAGTGTCAAAAAGGGTTCATGTTTATACTCCAATTTCATGAATTTTCGCCAGGAATTTGATGATGTGGTTTGTTTTTGCATCGGAGCAGCACATTTCCAGGTCATCCCCATATTTTGAGCTATAAGGTGTAATTTTTCCATGTATTCATTAGATTTTGATGATATGAATGAAGAGGCATCCCCACTTTGAGCAGAACCCAGAGTCATAGTCTACATTTGATGAACTCTATTATAAATTTTGTGTGTTCCTTGTCTCTTTATGGTTGCATTTCATTTTCATAATTTTTAAAGTGTATGCACATGTCATTTTCATGCTCTTTTTACATGCAATTTTGAATACATAAAATGAAGTAACAATCCCATATTAAATTTGGTATCAGAGCATGACTTCGGCTGATGTGAATTGTAAGTGTGAATAATAAACATGAACAAGCTCTAAAACAGTGAAGGTAAACATAAGTCCTTTTTTCCATAAGTGGGGCATGCATCACGAAGAAGGAAAATGACATATCATGATGCTCGTGAGGAGGAAGAGAAATATTTTCGCAAATATTTTTACATCATGGCCAACAAAGTGGAAAAATTGTTTGCAGAATACGAGAAGATGTGGTAAAGAAGGAGAAAATGAAAGAACTAGAAAAATATCATGCTTCGATAAATCAAGAAGAAGGAGGAGAGCCTCCTAAACCCCCATCTCCATCTTCCAGTGAATTCTCTACTTCTTCACCATCTTCTCATCATTCTAACAATAAACATAGGAAAGCTCATAAAATGCCTTTTTATAAGTTAGATGTAAAGTTTGACTTGCCCATGTTTAACGAAGAACGTAATGAAAAAATGTTAAAGACTTGGATCATAAGGTTGAAGTATATTATCAGATTCAACATATCGAAGAAGTTGAAGCCACGATCTAGTTAACATCTCTTCAGCTGAGTGGCAGCGCTCTCATCTGGTGGGAGATAAAGCTTTAGAAAGGTAGTAAACATATGGGTAAAATCCTTTCTTCCTAGTCTGAATTTGTTTATGCATTGAAATATCAATTCTATCCTTTGGGATATCAGAAAAAGGCCATGATGGAATGGAAATATTTGAGGCAAGGTATGGGCCAAAGTGTGCAAAGCTTCATAGAATAATTTAGAAAACAATCTTTAACATTGGGCATTCCTTGACATTCACTTGAGACTGTAATGAAGTATATTGGTGCATTACAAAGTTATATCACTCATTATTTATTGTTATTTGAGTGTACTACTATTGATGTGGCTAGTGTAAAGGCCATCCATCTTGAAAGCATGGGTAAACATGAAAAAGAGGATCATCCCAAGAACTCATCATCCAAACCTCATAACAACAAATTCAAAGGAAATGACAAGGGAAAGGACAAGAAGATTGCTACAACCAAGAAAGAAGAAGGAGGAAAGCCATCTTGTTCACATTGCGAAAATGAAGGCCACGATGAATATTATCATTGGAATTTTCATCTAGAATTGAAGCCAAAGAGATTTGATGGAAGGGGAAAGAAATAGATGGTGGACATTGTGCAAAAGGACCTTGGATTTGACTTTAGTGATAAGATGAAAATTACATTAGTGGGAATGCAAGGTAATATTTATATTCATTTTAATTCAAGCTTTGAAATTCATGCAAATTCAAGTTCTACAAATGAATCTCTTGTTGATGAATAGAAGAGGAGTGAATTGTTCCATATTAGGGTTGTGGTGAAACATATAAAAGTGGAAGCACTATTTGACACGGGCTCTTAAGTAAACTTGATTTCAAAATCAATAGTTAAATAATTAGGATTGGATACCAAGCCTCATCCAAAAACCTACCCTCTTCGTTGCGTATGTGAGAAAACAAAACTTCATGTAACCAAGCAATGTAGGGTTAGGTTTGTTATTGCATCAAGACTGGTAGATGAGGTTGATATGGATGTTGTAGCATTGGATATCTGTGGAATTTTTATGGTGAGTTTGTATTTGTATGACAGGAACTAAGTCTTCTTCTAGCATGAAAAAAATACCATATCACTAAAGAAGAGGTGGAGTATATTTTCAGAGTCCATCATATGAAGATCAGCGCAAATGTTTTTAGTGTAGGTAAAATGAAGAGGCTTATTAACTCCACTAAAGGTTTGCATGCATATGGTTGTGAGAGCAAAGGATGTAGACGCATTTGAAGCTTTCCAGGGTTGTGATCTCACTCACAAGAAAGAATTGTATGATATTGTTATAACGATGGTGGGATTTTTCAAGAACCAAGTGGGTTGCCTCAGAAAAGAGAGATCCAACATGAAATTCATCTGCAATAGGATGTTCCTTTACCTAATGTGGGTATGTATAGGTTTTTGATTGTTGAAATGGAGGAGATCAAGAAAGACGTGTAGGAATTATTGAACAAGGGGGCCATAAGACCTAGATTGTCTCCTTGTGGTTCACACAAAGTTTTGGTGCCAAAGAAGGATGACACATGGAGTATGTGCATGTGACTATAAAGCACTTAAAAATATTACAATGAAAAACCACTACCCTCTCCATCACATTGATGATTTATTGTATTAGTTTCAAAATGTTGTTTATTTCACCAAATTGTATTTGCATAGTGGCTTCCACCAAGTTATAACTGCAAAAAAATATGTGTGGAAGACTGCATTCAAGAAAAAACATGGATCGTTCAAATGGTTGGTGATTCCATTTTGGTTGTGAAATTCTCCAGCCAAATTTATGAGGGTGATGAATGATATTTTTAGACCTTTTCTTGAGTATTTTGTGCTTGCGTATCTTGATGATATACTTGTTTTCAGTAGAGATTGCGAAGATCTTGTGAATCATGTTAATAAGGTGCTTGATATTTTGCAAAAAAGAAAAAATATATGTAAAAATGTCTAAGTGTGAATTTGGCAAGACTTCTTTGTTTTACTAAGGTCATATTGTTGGAGGAGGACAGTTGAAAATTAACCCTTCAAAATTTGATATGATTGTGAAGTGACCTAATGCTACCAATGTTACATAAGTACACATTTTTTTGGGTGAAATGCAGTATTGGAGAAGGTTCATTGCAAACTTCCCCATCATATCATCTCCTTTGCATTATTTAACAAGAGTGAAGAAAATTTTCTAGTGGGGAGGAAAGAAACAGAAGGTTTTTGATACCATGAAGGACAAGATTAGCACCACACCAGTCTTAGCCTTATCTGACCTACAACAACCATTTGAAATTGAGACAAAGTAAGTGGTTATGTTATGGGTGTAGTGTTTATGAAAAAAATAAAATTAGTAGGTTACCATTTAGAGACTTTCTCCCAATATTTTGTGAATTATCCCTCTTATGACAAGGAGTTGTATGATTTGGTGCAAATAATTGAGAAATGGAACCATTACTTGATTGGTAAGGAGACAATCGTTCATACATATCACCAACACTTATGATACCTCCAATCTCAAACCAATTTGCAACAAGCATGTCATTTCAAGTGTATGGGATTTATTTAACATTTTGACTTGGTAATCAAATACAAAAGGGAACCAACAAGAAAGTAGTAGATATGCTCTCTCGTTCTCCTATTTTTGCATTTGCTATTTTTTAAAATGCTTCTTTGTCTCATGAAATTTATGTTGAAAAATATGTTGTTAATGATTATTTCAAGGATATTTATGAGAACCTAACCCATGGATTGCAGGTAGATAATTACCATTTGTAGGGAAATCTCTTGTACCATCTTGGAAAACTTTGTATTCCCACCAATGAAAGATTCCATGTAATTAGAGAAGCACACAATTCTCTTGTGTCAAGTCATTTTAGTGTAGGTAAGACTATGTCTCATTTGCATAAGTTTTTATATTGGCCTCATATGAAAGAAATTGTATAAAAATGTGTAAAGGAATGTGTGATGTGTTCTATTTGTAAGCCCACTAATAGAAAATTGGGTCTATACACACCACTCCTTGTTCCTTGCACTACAAGGAAAAGACCCTCTAATGGATGTTTTTGAGGAACTCCACAGAAAAATACCCCATACATCTGTTTCTAGTGGAGGTTACTAGAGGAGGTTGGTGGGCGGAGGGTTTTGCGGATGGTTTCCTCTCGGTGCGCTTATCATTACACGTCGCCCTGGTGCTCTGGAACCGAGAAAGCATCGATGTGGACCAAAACATTGGCACACCGGACACCGTGCACTCCGTACACACCCACCGGGTGCGTCTTATTATTCTATAGCACTGGTGTGTCACAGATCTTCCGCGCCGGGGCATTATAAAACACTGCGCCAAAACCGAAACCACCCGGTGCGGTAGAAAGAAACCGCACTGGTGCATCATAATACATCGCGCCAAAACACAAACTGACAGGTGTGTTTATAAGAAACAAAACCAGTGTGCCTATAAACAATGCACACCGATAAAGGGTTAAATTAAAAAAAAAAAAATTACGACAAAATAACCCAGATTTTTCAGTTTTCCAGTGCTCCTGAGCTCTCAATTACCGGTGCGTGCCCTACCATAGAATGCACTGGTGCACACAAGACATTGGCACATCGAACAGATTGCATGATGTACACACACATCAGGGGCCTCCTATTACTATAACGACCTGGTGCTTCACCACTCTTTTCGCACCAGTGCATCATTAAACACTGCGCCAAAATAGAAATGTGCCAGTGCATTCTTATCCAAGAGCACCGGATAGTGTTACATAAAAAAAAATTAAGGCCAAAAAGCTGGTGCTTTACGACTATTCCGCACCAGTGCTTTACGAATATTCTGCCCTGGTGCATCATCAAAATTTCACGCTGAAACTTAAACATCCCGGTGCGGTGTTAGGGAACCACCCTGGTGCATTATAAACAACGCACCAAATTTGACACAGCCTGATGCGGTTGTAGGTAAGCATACTGGTGCACCTATAAAACCCTGTGCATCGGAATAGGGTTAAATAAAAAAAAAATTATGGCCAAAAAACTTCATTTTTCACTTTCCTTAGTGATCCAGAGCTCTCAAGCACCAGTGCCATTTCCCCTTGTCTGAGCTGCCCTGACATCGGTGCTCTCATTGCACCCATTGCATGCACTGCTGCTCTGCATTGGCCACCAATCTCAAGCTTGCATTTTGAAAAACGGTGGGCAAATTTTCTTTTGCAAAGTTTACAGCCAATATGCCTCCTCGACGGCGAAATGTACACTTATTTTTCTAGTTTTTCTATAATTAAGCTTTTTAGCGGATTAAAAATTGAAATAACCTTAAAAATAACCATTAAAAAAAATAAAAAAAATTTGTTGCGCAGTGCGCTGGAGCTGTTCAGCTCGCACCAGATAATGGTGCTGCCTATAAAATTTACAAGCTGCACCACCACTAGTGCTAATGGTATCTGCACTATTTCTAGGGTGGTACCGAAAGGCGCCCTGAATAATTTTAAAATAAAAAAAGTTGGTGTGCTCATTTATCCAAGCCCACCGTTGACCATTAGAATCACAATGCAGTGTGTTGAAGGAATTATCTGCCCTAGTGTATGCCAGCGCACCGCATTCTGGATTCTTAGAGGGTAAACGGTGCGGCCGGGTAAAAGACCGCATCGTCAGCTATGTAATTGTCATGAAGTCAGTGCGCTGACATGACTATACGCGCTAGGGCATATATTTCAGTCAGCACACCACTATTTTGAACTTTGAAGAAGTTAACGGTGCTTGAAAAATAGACAGCTGCACTGAGGCTGGTGCATTGTATTTCATTAGGGGCACCAGGACTGGTGCTCTACATTCTTAAGATGCACACGACCGGTGCGTGACTGTTTTTGTGGTGCACTGACTTGTTAGTTTTTTTTTTTTTTCAAAAAAAATAAATAAATAAAATATATATATATATATATATATATATATATATATGTGTGTGTGTGTGTGTGTATGTATGTATATTCCTAAATACATGTCTAATTTACTAAAAAAAAATTATTTAATATGGCAATGATTCAGAGAGAAGAGGAGGAACAACAACAACAACATGATGAATAGTATGACATGATTCACCAATGGGAGGCTCGAGAGAGAGAGAGATGCATACCCTTGCCCTATTACTGCAGATACCCAGGAGATCCTTAGGCAGGTAGGCCTCCTCAAGTTCTATGAGGAGGCTACTTCCCTAAAGCCACACAGTGTGTTTTTGAGATATCTTATCCACAGGTGGAATGCCCACCGAGAGACTTTCTAGGTTGGTCCTGACTAGTGGTACACACCCACTGAGGAGGATTTTTATTTTATTATAGGACTATCGAGGAGAGGGGCAGATTTTCCCTCATTCCCAGACGTGCCAGCTGGTTGTGTAGCAGGGAGTCGATTAGTTTACTCCCAGAGATACATTGGAGCACATGTACTGTCTCCTTCAAAGTTTCAGGTACCTGGAGGTCAGTTACATATAGGTGCTTTTGGTAGACAGGACGTGCAGTGCCTCTCCCTTATCATTTCGACCATTTCGCACAACACCAGTGACAGGAAATGCATTAGTTGCTCACTTTTATATTATGTTTATTCTTTAGTACAGCAGCTGGCACGACTTGTCAGGTGGTCTACCATTTTTTTGCGGCAGTTTTGTACGGCCTTAGATAGATGTCATGCTCATGCACAAGGGAGGGTCAACTTCCCTTTTGCTTCAGAGTTGTTTTGTTTATTTTTGGAGAGGTTTCCAGAGATGAGACCTAGTTTTGTTCAACAGCCTCGTAGGTCGATGTTTGAGGCCCGGATGCACATGTGGGGGCAGATGATGCCCAAGAGGGGAGACACTTTGTTTCCAGCCAGGATATCATATGATTCACTGGACTTACTAGCCAGTGTTAACGGGCTGAATCCCTTCATTATGGTCCCATGTCCTTATGCTAGCTTAGATTGGCGAGGGTGTCCCAACATCCTCTTCACAGCTAATGAGCCGCCAGATGATAGAGGTAATATTATTTTTTTATTTATATTTATTCTAACATATTCTTAATTAACTTGTTTTTATTAAATTGTGTAATGAAATTGTCTAATTATTGTTGTGTACTTGTATATATTTCGCAGACATTGGCTCTTTTGATGGCGAGGAGATGCCGGGTCCACCACATGATCCAGGTGTGGATCTTAAAGATGACGATCAGGATATGGGTGATGTCAAGCATGATCATGATGAGGATGAGGCCGGTGCAATAGAGAGACATGCTCCTACTCATCATGGTGCACCGGTGCTGCCTTTTGCTAAGCATGATCGACCTGAGACCAGATATAGGATGGAGTTGGCCAACCAAATCTGTGCATTGATTGTTGATGCGGGCATTAGGCCCACTCATTACAGAGACATACAGGCTAACGATAGGCTGTTACGGATGTGGAGAGGCATGTCGCATGACATGTACGGCTTGATGTGGCATGTCATAGGAGCTACAATAGCTGTTACTCGACTTAGGAGGATTGTTCATAGCTATAGGCATAGTCGAGCCGCGACACGTGATGGACATGAGTCCGCGAGCAGTGACTCACATGCATCTCATGATAGTTCACCTCGCGGCGTGCGTGATGAGCATGACGCTCCACTGGCAGCATTTGACAGTCATCATGGAGATGAGGCTGGACCATCGGCCATGTCCAGTCAGTAGCCTGCAGCTACATCCATCCGTACTAGTCATGATCATGAGCAAGATGGACCATCCACCGCCGAGGCTGCACTATTGATTGAGTAGGCCTCCACTACTACTGCTCATATTGATGTTGTACTACCACTAGTGGATGCATCCATCAATATTAGTGATCATGATCATGAGCAAGCTCGAACATCGACTGTCGAGGCTGCACCTAGTAGTAATGCTATTGATGTTGTTATACTACCACCAATGCCCGATCCATGACATTTATATTACAGTTGTATATTTTTAACATTATTCAGCTATATATATATATATATATATATATATATATATGGTCCATTTATTTTATGTTCATGTTGCAGTTGCATGTTAGATATGTTCACTTAATGTTTAGCTTGCAGATAGATGTGTGAATGTGATAGCAAGAGTTATTTGACATATTGAGATGTATATTTGATGTTTGTATTATGATGATCTTAATATATAATGTTAATTTGATGTTTGAATGTGTTTATTAGTCAAATATGATGTTTGTACGATGGTTATCATGATCGTGATGATGTTTATTAATTAATTTAATATTAAATGACCATGATATTTATTAATTATTATGTCGTGATTGTAATTTTAATTGTATATAAAATTGTAAAATTGTATTTGTATTTGTACTTATTGTAATTTAAACTGTAATTGTATGTAAAATATTTATTAATGTAAAATTTTAATTGTAATTGTAATATTTAATTTATTTTGAAATGATTGTAATTGTATATATGAAAAATTGTAAAATTGTAATTGTATGTAAAATTCTAAAATTGTAATTGTACTTGTAATTGTAATTTTGATTGAATTGTATGTAAAATATTTGTAAAATTGTAATTGTAATTATAAATGTAATTCTATGTAAATTGTAAATGTAATTGTATGTAAAATTCTAAAATTGTAATTGTATTTAAAATTCTAATTTTAATTGAATTGTATGTAAAATATTTGTAAAATTGTAATTGTAATTTTAATTGAATTGTATGTAAAATATTTGTAAAATTGTAATTGTAATTTTAATTCTAATTGTAATTGTATGTAAAATATTTGTAAAATTTTAATTCTATTAATGTGAAAATTTTAATTCTATTAATGTGAAATGATTTTATTAAAATATTTAAATTTGTAAATTTGCAAATAATTGTAAAATAACAAATCTAGAACAATAGGAATTTTTGTAACATAATAAAGTTTAGAAAATAATGAAAATAAATTCATGTACTTTATAATTATTATTATTTTATTATGATCTTACATAAAAAAAAATGGAACTTTATACAGTCCGGTGCACTTATCATCCTAAGATGCACTGGTGCGTCGTATCAATAAGACGCACCGGTGCGTCACAGCTCTTCCGCACCGGTAACAAATAAATGCAAATAAAAAAAATGCAACTCAATTTTCTTTAAGTGAAAAAAAAAAAACCGAAATTTGAAAAATTGGCGGCAAAATATTTTCGAAAATATAATTTCATAAAATAATTCTTTAAATACTAAACACTTTTCATTATTTCACTATTTTTGCTAAAATTTTCAGCCAGATATTTGCAGGAGACAGACCTGGAGCAAGAGAGCAGGAGGGCATTGTGGAGCAGCGAAATACGTTCGAACAGAAGTATTCAGACAATAAGAAGCCAAACCTCTGGTGATTCAAACCCTGTATCATAAAATTTGAAACCATCTTGTGATTAAATTTGATTATTTTTTTTACCATTTTCTGCAGTTTTATCCATTTTTACTCTAAACCCTTCATTTTTTTTGTTTTTTCCCTTTCTTCTCCCTGTTTCTATGATTTCAGAATTAGGGTTTTTCATTTTAGATTGACGTCCAACCCACGGGACGACTTGCATATTCAGATCCCAATCTATTCGGCCATTGCGTGAATTTTTTAAAAAATGGATTTTTCTTTATCGGTGTGCCCTGCGTACTATACCGCACCGGTGCTCTGTATTATACAGCACACCGCAAAAGTAATGTAGTAAAAAAAATGAAAACATTTTTTCTAAATCTGTGCGCCAATATGAAATAGGGCAGCGGTGCTCCATTTAACTAGAAAAGCATCGTACGATGTATTACACCATTTTTGCGTTGCGCTTATAATACCCCACGCACCGTTAGGTCTATTACACTATTTTTTGTGGTGCGTTTACAATACCCAACACACCGTACGATGTATTATACTGTTTTTCGATGCGTTGTTAATATTCCCATGCACTAGCGGCGATGCAGACCTCGTGAAAAGCGCACCGATACCTTGAGATTTATTTTCTACCTGAAAAGTTGAGAATTTATTTATAAATATATTAATGAATGATATGGTACATGTTTCAGATTGATAAAGAAATGTCTGACAAGAGATAAAGTAACAAAAATACTGTTACCACATCAAGAAAAGCAAAAAATACAAGTTCTTTGTAAATTATTTATAAAAATATTATTTTTGAACTATATGTAAGTTTAACTAATATGTATTGTTTACTGTGTATCATGCAAAGCGAAAAAATGACGAAGCTTGATATGATTATTTCTGATCTAGGACCAAAAGAGCGTAAAAGTTTAATGGAAAAATTGCAAAAAGACGAATCAGGTGAATGAAAAAATACTATTGATCCAATATGAGTTTCTTTTTTTAATTATCGTTAATAATATACTTAAAGTTATTAGATAACACGTGTCAAGCAGTCTACTAATTCACATCTGTTTAATGTTGTACAGGGACCAAAAACTCAGAAAAGGAATGTTGTTCTAAGAAAAGAAAAAAAATAGAACATGCAAATGAAAATCAATTGCTCCTTAGCTCATCTGGAGTGGTGCTGGAAATTAAAGAAAGGGGGAAAACTTTTACAAAAGTTTGAGGGATCTAATGGAACGAATGTATAGATGTTCTTTCCAAAAAAAACAACGTGCTTCAAATGTAATATGTAATCATTGAATTTTTCAATCATTAAGTACAATAAATAATCAATTTAGCATTAAATATTAATTTTCAAAAACTTTCTTGCAGAAAAGAAAAGAAAATGGAACCCATTCAGCACATAAAACAGGACGACAAGGAAGAAAATGGTTGATCTCTAAGTTTGTGAGTAATTGTTACTTCCTTATAACAACTTAACTAGATTTCATTTTTGTATTTTTTAAGTTGTTTTACAAAAATCATCATTGAATGTCTTCAAACAGGTGCTAACATACAAAGAACCATCAGACGAATTGATTGAAATTGGGTTAAATATGGGTTGTGAGTATATGTTGGCATATGAGAATTTAATTGTGGAATTTGTAAGCATCTATCAATCTTGTTTTACTTAGCTCCGTCTACAATTAATAGAACAAAAACATATTTTATATTAAATATATGATTTTTTATGGGGTATAAAACTTGCAGGAAACAAAGTATGGAACTGCGCCAACAAATGAAATTTTGAAATATGGCATGGTACATGGTTTTGAAAGAATGTGTATAATTTATGAGTCAATTGTTGCTGTGGTACGTCATTTTTATTTTCAATTTACATTGATGTATATTATTTAATATTGCAATTTTCATTATTCTCACCAATGTATATACACTCATTTCAATTTATTTTTATGTTTGTAGATGGAAGGTGAAGAAGAAGAAAACAATCAACGCCATGAACAAAACATTCCTGAAAATAACCCAAGTCATGGAAGTAGCTCTAGTAGTGACAGTAGTTCAAGCGAAGAATGATGATCACTATGTTTGGATATCAAAGCAAGGTGTTTTATTTTTTGATATATATATGTCTGTGAAATCAGACATTTTGTTTAATGTAATGGACATAGTGTCTCAATTGAAAGACAAAGGGATACCAATAACTGTCCCATTTTGTATGATAAATATTGTCTTATATATATATATATATATATATAGATATAATATGTTTTAATTTACTCTATTGTGTTCTCCATTGTCGTTCTCCATTTTCATTCTCAAATGCACTAATAAAAATTTAATTCATATGAATATTGTTATAAGATATATATGTGTCAACTTTTGATGAATAATGAATTTTAAAAAACCACAATAATTATGATATGATATAACAAATTAATCCAAACATCACATTCAAATGAATTAATAAAAATGTAATTAATATGAATATTGTTATAAGATGTGTCGACTTTTGATGAATAATGAATTTAAAACAATCACAATAATTGGACTGTCACAGGTCGATGTTTCTAAAAAATACAACATGAAAACCGGTGTGTGTCAGTAACTGTACATCGGTGCGTTTATGTGTCTATACGCACCGGTGTCGTTATACGAACTATGGGCACCACACAAATACCGATACCAGTTATCAATATCGGTGCGTTTGTGTGATACTGTGCACCGGGGCGTTTACGTATCTATAATCATCAGTGCATTTTTATGATCTATGGGCACTACACGAATACCAGTACTAATTATAAATCTCGGTGCCTTTCTATGATACGGCGCACCGGTGCGTTGATACGACCTATGGGCACTGCACAAATCCCAAGACCAATTAGAATGACCCCGTGCATTGTATGACCAACACTACGCCCGGAGCAGTTATACACCTAAACGTCCCAGTGCGTTGGACTAAGACAGCCCCGGGGCGCCGTCGGCATGTACACACCGGTGCGTTAAAGGCACAGTAGCGCACCGATGAAAAAATCATTTGTAATAACCTCTGGCCACCCATTTTTTTTTATTTGTGTTGAATTTCCGTTAAAAGCTCCGCCAAAACCTATGTAACCATAAACAGATGTTGTAGAAAATATTTTTTTGGCAATTTTGGCCAAGTTTATAACATTAAAAACCTCCTTTATAACCTCTACTAGAGGGTCTTTTCCTTGTAGTGTTTTCGCCCTTGGGAAACTGTGTCTATGGAATTTTTTGGGGGTTTTCCTTTATCTAGAAAGGGCCACGATTATTTGTATATTGTGGTGGATAGGTTTAGTAATATGTGTATTTTAATTCCTTGTAAGAAGCACATTACTACATATTATATTGCTCAACTCTTATTTCAGTATTTTTGGGTCCACTTTGGGCTACTGTAATATTCCCAAATGGGAAAAGCAGGAATATAGTGCATAAACATGGAAATAGCAATGAAGATCAATGCATAAATATGGGAGACCAATATGGAGCTTCTTTATTAATCATAACAATAGAAAATATGTACAAAATAATGGGGCACAAACCATACAACATGAATCAATAAGCCTCCAATTAGTAAATCCCCTCACAATAAGGTGTTGCTACTATATCAAAATGTCGGAAGACTACTACAGCTGGAAATATGTGGATGATATGATATAGAAAATAATGTAGCCTCCTCCAATGGATTCTCTAGATGGGAGGATAATCCCTTCACTGGAAAACATCCTCCCCAAATGGTGTACTGAAACCACCCTTGCAACTCCTCCCTAAAATAACGCAATCCAAGACTGAAACTGTGTTGTAGGGGAAAATTATAGTGTGGCCTGGTGCCAAATTCTACAATAAGGCTCAAGGGGCTTCCTTAATAGCCTCCCAATGGAGGGAAACCTTCCTCCACTGAAATCTAAATCAAAAATCACCCAAATGCATTCTCCACTACTGCAACCTGCAACACAGCACAACCCTCTGTAGAAACTGCACTGTAGAAGAAATATGGAGCTTGGCTTGATGCTGAAATGTGGAAATATAGTGCATATACTTCTCCTGAGTAAGCACTCGAAGTCCCCTGATGAATAAGGTGGGATTCCCACTCGGGAACACCTTGTGCTAAACAGCACTGCAGTCTTAGCTAAACAGCTGAAGAGAGCAAACAAGTCTTAACAAACCATATCAAAATAGTAATCTCCAACATATCCTCTATGGCTTCCATCCCCTTCCTTATATAAGTGGTGATCTTCCTCACCCTTAGCCCCACTCATTAAATCCACTACTTCCATGCATGGAGTCTCCCTCCAAAACTACATTGTCCCACAATGAATTCCACTCCTCCATGACAACGTTGTTGATTTGGTCAAAGTTGACCCAGTCTACATGCTCTAGCCCCTTTTCACACGTAAGGGTGCTTTATCAAGCCACTAAAGTGATCTCCATCCACATTAGTAGTGATTTTATTCCTACTAAGGATATTTATGGATCTCCATACCCTCTTATTCATCAAGCAAAGAAGTAAAAACAAAAAATAATATTCCAACTAGTTCATGGCTAATTGGGAATATTACAACTACCCACATCCGTTGTATTTGATTGGGACTCTCAATTCCTTGGGGATTTTTGGAAAAGTTTGTGGAGAATGATAGACACCAAACTGAAGAGGAGCACGTCATTCCATCCACAAACTGACGAAAAAATAGAGGTGGTTATCTGAATAGTGGTGCACTTTCTTCAAGGCTATTGTGGCAAGCATCTTAAATTGTGGGACGAGCAGCTTCCTTATGTGAAATATGTATCCAACAAGGCCATGCACTCATCTACTCAAAGCTCACTGTTTGAGACATGCTTTGGGTACTTTCTGCAAGATCCCTTAAATGTGGCCTTTGGGAGGGATGAAGATTCCAGTGAACAAAGTGACAAAGTGACAAGGACAAAGCACGTAAGTTCATTCAGTGAATCCAAATGATTCATCAAACAGTGCAAGAACACTTTGGAAAAAGTTAGGCTCAATACAAAGCTCTACATGAAAAACACCGAGTTGATCACCAGTTCCAGGTTGGAGACAAGGTATGGCTCCATATTAGCAAGGAAAAAATGAAGGGGGAAGGAAATAAATTGATACCAATTCAATATGGTACTTTCACCATATTAGAGAATATTGGAGACAATTTTTTCTGCCTTGAATTTCCAACATACATGCAGATGTACTCTATGGTGAATTTTGAGGATTTGAAGCTCTACAAAGCTCCTATGATCATGGACACAAAGGAGATTGTACAGGTTCCTTTCGTGGATGATTTTGCACCATAATACTTGGATAAATTCCTGAAGACATCATTCTTGAGAGGAGGACCAAGACTTCATGATGGGGAGATGGGATGAATCCAAGTAAGGCCCATTGGATTGAAAAGGAGAAGGTGAGGCGGAAATTCCCTCACTTTTCAGTTGATTGATAAGCCTTTTGGAGGCCCAAAATATCCTTTGTGGGGAGGAATGATCCAGGAGGATCTCTAAACGTTTAATTTTCGATGTTCCCGAATCTCAGAAATAATGATACCAAGTTGTAATGTCCGTCATTACAAACCCAATGAAATGAATGACACCTCAATTGGAGTATGTATGACCCTTTTATTACCATCAGAATTTTGCAAGTTATACAAGATGGTGGGACCCACTATGATTATCTGGAAACTGAATGGCCATTAGGACACTGCCATGTGGCACTCCAACATTGGCCTCATAGCCCTACACAAAAGACAAAATTATTATATTAAAAAATAATAATAACAACTAAAAAATAAAATACTCAAATAACAAAAAAAATGGTTTTATTTAAATGGTTATTAGAACCATATAATAAAGTTTCAGGCTATTCTAAAACAATGTAATATATAGTCAAAACTTTTGGTGGCAAGATGTTAAAATATATTATGGTTGGTGGTCAAACGAATGGCAGATGTGTGGTAACTATCGTTCAAAAAGAAATTTCAAACCATGACATGAAACGGTAAACAACAGGCATGTGACCGATTAAGTCACAATGAAATAATGATTAAAAGCATATGGTTTAAGGCATGTGGTCCAAATCAGCAGCGGTCAAAGTGGATGCAACAACAGTAACAAATTTTTGCATGTGATCTGGGTATTAAAAATAGTTAAACCATATAATATATGGTCCAAACTTACATTGTAACGGTGGAATGTCTTATAACAATGGGTTAATATTATAACATGGTTCCAAAACTTACAGGTGCATACACACATTCCAAAATGGCATGGATCCACGGGTTTGAACCCGTGACCTGCCCAGTTACAAATTGTTTGCAACCACTAATGAGCTCCATCATTAGGTACATTTTGAGGGGTTAATGGTCACCATTTTTTCCTTATTAAGTCTCTTTTTCTTGCATTTTAATTATATTATGGTATTATGATGCTAGTGTAGATGGTGATTGAGGCTTATCATACTTCAAGTGCCTAACATGAGTTAAATGTAAGAAAATCACAAAGATATTGCATTTTTGGTGAATATTTTTCCATTAAGACTCGGAGTAGACAACAAGGAGAGATTATAGGGGTATTTTCCACCCTCCTTAACTCCCAAGGGCATCCAAGGGATCCACGAGATTCCCTCCAACAACTTGAAATCAAAGGAAACCAAGAAAAATCAATATCAAGTGCACCATAGCTACACTTCACTTACAAACAAGTAGACTCATCACCTAATTTTTAGGGAGTTGTTGGTAGCTACCCTTTAGGTTAAATAGGGTTGAGCAACAACTCATTGGTATTCGAACTTTGGAGAAAGCCATTAGGCTCTTAGCTCTTGTAATAGGTTTTTGAGACTTTCATGTTGATGTAATGAGACTACTTTTTGCAACAAAATGAGTATTCAGATTGTGCTTCACTGATCTATTTTCAGAGGGCTAGGCTTATGGGTTAGGGCCCAATCCATGTGCCTTAGTCTCTCTTATGTATTCATTCTTTACCTTTCTATCATTTTAGCTAGTTTTTCTTATGAGTATTTAGCTAGTTTGCTTACATTTTCATTCACTGTTTTAGTTTGCTTCCATTTGTATTTTGTTGTAGATTCAACTTTCTTACATATTGGTAGACTAGGTTATAAAGTCATAAATTTGTGAGTCAAGCCTCCCCCTCTCATCTCTTCCATTGGATCTTGAAGAGGGTAGACCTTCCCCATAGGTCAAAATTGTGTTTTAGGTTATGATTTCTTGGAATGAATAAGTTAGGTTGTTGTAGTTCCATGGATATGTTTAGAATGTTGTGTTAGATCTATGTTTGTAAGTTAAAGTATATTTTATTTCCAAATGAAATTAATATTTTCCATTGCCTTTATCATGAATTTTTTCATATTTATTGCATGAACAGGTATTTTTCTTGTAGTTTCAGGTAGCATAGCCTAGGGGAAATTCACCAACACCTTCAGCTTCATCTCTCACCATTCATCAACCTTTTATTCATCAAAATCACCATCAGCCCTGTTTTCATATTTTTCATCCCTACATTGTGAGCAAACCCTAGCGGTGTAAGGCAGGCCTTCCAAGATGTTCTGAGGTTGGCCAAGGGGTGGGTGTTGAACAGGTAAATCCCCTTTGCGGACAGAGGTGATCCCTCTAGCCCTAGAGTGGGTCTAGCAACAAGGGAACAAGATAGACTTTCAGAGTCCTAACTTATAAATGAAAACGAGTTGAGATAGATGACCTACCTTGGTCCAATGCTCTTGTTGTAGTTTGTAGCAACGAACCTTTGATATTTGTCTTCACACGTTGTGGTCCTTCAGTGATAATGTTTTTGTACCTGCATAAGGATCAAGTGAACGGTGACAACATATGAAAACATACTTTCATTTATAGCTATTTGATTGGTCAAGGAGAATCAAACATTTTGCATATGATCAAACAAAAAATTGGAACCAAAAAAATAGTCATGTATTAATGATAGAGAAAATAATTTTACAACCTTAATGCCTTGACGTTGTAGCCTCCTTTGACGGGTTCAATCAAGCGTGTCTCAAACATTCGTTGGGGATCAAACTTGGTGAGGCAATGGGCCTAAAATCTATCTCTACAATGGATTCCTCACTGCCTTATTCTTCACACCAGCTATAGTAAGGACTGTTCAGCTAGCTGAAACCATGTGAGAAGTAAGTGTTTATAGGAGAGGAGGAGGAGGTTTGGGATCCCTCATAAGGTGGAAGAGAGGTCCTATCCCTTTGGGGAGTTGCACAATTGTAGGAAACAAGAAGCCAAAGGAAGTAATTCGATGTTATTTAGTATAACAAACCATGATGACTCCACTCACGAAGTGGTTAGGCATGGAAACTTCGTTTCTAGTTTAAAAAATTTCCAAAAACAGCTCAGCCCGGGTGCCCCACTGAGACAGAGCACCAATGGGCACGGGGCCCAGCGTTAATTTCTCTATGGGCATGAGGCCATAACTTCCTACCAGCACCGACCCAAAATTATATGTTTTTGAGAGTCTCATTAAGGAATGATCAACAAAGTAAATGTTCTCGACATGGCAAGGGATGCAATGACACTTGTAGCGAAGTATGAAAATACACAGAAGTCACTGGAATGTTCCTCCAATGTTCGGGATGGGGATTGCAGGGATGGTGACAAGATGTTGTGTAACAGATGCCCCCTAAAGCATGAGGTCTGAGAGAGAGGGAGGCGTGAAATTCTTTATGAGAATGTTCCCAAACCAAACACCGTCGTCGGAATACCTACAAGAACAAGTACAATTGATATCTCGGATACATGAATATGTGGCATGGGTGCAGCCATCCATAATAGAGTACATATAAAAATAAGATCTGAGGTATGGACACAACCATCCAGCAAGAAGGATCAAAAAATAGACTCAAGTATGGTCACAACCATCCAATCAGAAGAGTCATGCATATAGTCATGATAAACCAAATCGTCTCGCAAGCTGGATTTTATCAGACAAAACCCAGGGTCTTGCACTCCATCTCGACTCGAAAAAGTACGAACTCAAGCATGCGAATGAGTGAGCTAAAGTCGAACATGCGAGAAAGTCACTTGATTACCAGCCAATGAGTAAAGCTGTTAACAGGCGCAAGAGAAACCACCAATAATGACAATGGCTCTCAAGGTACAACTAGTACAAGTCACGAAATGTGAGCAGTTAGTTGGAGTCTAACACCTGCAAAATCACTCGATGGAAGGCCAATGATGAGGACCTGTCGTCGAATGCGAAGAACTTGCCATTGAGGCATGCAAGCTGCAAGGTACTAGAAGGGAGTCTCTAGATCAGCTTCCTAGATAATGAGCTGAAGTCAACATGTAGTGATCTGGTCGAAGGAGGGCCATAATGTTTCCCACATCATCAAAACGAGATAGAGGAATAAGTTGATAGTGAATCAGGACCAAACAGAGGATTAGAGGTTGAAAACTACAGAAGGAAATTTCTCTTGAACATATTGGCGACACAACTCTGGAATTTGGCAGTATTTGACATCAAGGGATCTGAGTTCATTATGACGTGACAAAGAGAAGATGAGAGGTAAAAATAGATAACCCAAACCCATGGAGGGAAAGATGACGAAATGGGATGTCCCCAACCCGACACAAATTACTGACCAGTGTCATATTCAAGAGCAACATACTGCCGACACGACTGATAATTGGTTCCATTTCCCCCCACCATTGCTGGCGAGTACCCCAATTATTTTTGGAAACAAACTTGAAGGGGATAGCATATTCTTGTGATATAATTTTGTACTTTGGACAAATCCATCCTAGTACATTTTACGAGCCCTAGGAAGGAGGAACTCGGTAATGTCATGATGACAATTTCCGATGTCATTTAGTTTTAATGAGTTTGAAAAAGGGAAAACTCGATGTATTTTCAAGTTTAGAGAGTTTGAAAAGAAGAGGAAAAGAAAACTCCATATGGTCCTTTTTGTAAATATTCCCTCACACCCGAAAAGGTAGAAAACAAAATATGAGAGAACCTCTTAGTCACGATTGGCTAAGGTATTCCTCTTTTGTAATTAGTTTATCCTAGCCTGAAAAAGGGGTAAACGTATATTGGGTAAATGACGTTTTGCAGCCTTTAACGAGTTCAAAACGTCAAGAACTCGGAAATATTTTCATGTTTTTGGAGTCAGAAAAGAGCTGAAAGTTGACTCCTCCTAGAGGAATGAGTGGTATTAAGGGTAGCAAATAGTTCCAGTGATGGTATAACTGCTCAAAACAAACAAAAGTCGAGAGGCTAGCTAACAAGACCACTCATTGTAGTTGTTCCTCAGGAATGGGTAAAACAACCAAGTGAAGGCGTAAGATCGACCGAGAAAATGGTAACAATGGAATGAGAAAACCAAGGCTCATATGGGAAAAAGGTTGATAAAATGGCAATCACGAGAGGTAAAATAAGAATGGTTTCATTTTTACACAAGCTTGAAAACTGGAAACTCTGCTTGAAGGTGGTTTGATTTTTACACAAGCTTGAAAACAGGAAACTCTGCTTGAAGGTGGTTTCATTTTTACACAAGCTTCAAACTTAAACAAACTATGCTTGAAATTGGTTTCATTTTTACATAAGCTTGAAACTGAAACAAACTATGCTTGAGATTGGTTTCATTTTTACACAAGCTTGAAACAAAGATAAACTATTCTTGAAAAGTTTTGCATGCCCCTAGCATGGTGACTCAGTTTGAGGTACATGCCCCCCAAGCTTCAGCGCATCCACCAGAGTAGACGGTAAAGGTGGATGGAATGAAGGTTCAATTATGAGATCAAGAGAGAGACGCGACCGGGATTTTACGATATCTAATCAAAATATCAAATTGAACAAGGAACATATTTCATTGTTTAACGAGGTTGACACAGTGATAAATATCCTCATGACCTAATTAATTTTTAATGAGGTTGACATAACAAACAAAATATCCTCAAAAGAGCTTGTTTCATTTTTTAAGGAGCTTGACACAAGAAAACAAACTTTGTTCCAACGAGCTTGTTTCATTTTTTAAGGAGCTTGACACAAGAAAAGGAACTATGCTCTAATGACCTGATCATGTCGAATAAGAATTCATGGCTTCCAAGAGTTTCTCATCCAACGGGAGAATAACACTTTGGAAATTAGGACCCAACGCCCCCAATACATTGTGTACTACCTCATTGACTGAATCATTAGGGGACGTGGACATGGAAAAAGTGGCCACATAATTGACCTATGGCAGGGAAGATATCATCGACAGGAAAGGACCAGGAAGGGATGATGTAGACAATATGTCACATCAGGACCAAAGAATGAAAGTTGATCAATGGTCACGATCCGACCTTCACGCGAAAAAAAAATCACACGAAAGAGGGAAGAGACAAGCATGCCCATGGCATAATCATAGTCGCACCCCAGGAGTAAATTAAAATCCAAGGGGCCTTGGACCACCATCACATCTATGTAGGCAATTTTCCCTCCCAAATTAATAGGCAACTTCGAAAGGATCCCTAACAGTTGACTTGCTCCTTTGTTAAAAGCCAATAGATTCTGAGTAACAGGCACAAGCTATAGAGAACCAAAATCATGCCTTGTAGTTGAGGATAGAATACTAACCCAGGAGCCTTCATCAATAATTGTGCCCGATACGACCATATTGCAGGCTTGTATAGTGATCTCAAAGGGCACGTAAGAAGGAAGAAGATATCTTGTGGATCGACTCCAATCAAAGGAAGTGACCAAACTACATGGAGGGGGTGCCATAGGAATAAGAGGATTATCCCCTTTCGTTACTGGAATGGAAAGACCATCCTCATGAACTACAGGGACAAGATTCGGAGGATCGCCCTCCGATCTCGGGGAATCAGAGGAATCGGAGGGCGTTCCTCCTGAACTGTGGAGACAGGAGTCAGAGGATCACCCACCTAGATCATGGAAACAGGAGGATCGCCCTTCGATCCCGGGGAATCAAAGGAAACAAAAAGAACTTGGCTGGGATTAGAGCCACTCTTGACAGATAATACCTGATGAACTGTAGATGGAATCTGGTCGCCCTTTTTCTCAACCAATGATTGGTCGGAAATGGAATCACGAGACTGACCTTCAAAGAGAGTGGAATCAACCGGAGGGGAATCCCGATCAATGGGTTGATTAACTATAGGAGGACTCGAAGAAAACTTCCGGTACTCGACAAGAAGACAGGACTCAGAAGCCGAAAGGGTATCCAATACTTTAGAGGCTTCATACATATAAGGACAGAGGTGAATGGGATGGTTCCCTTCACAAAACCTACAGGGAAATTTGATCTTGCCCTGTTTCTTATGAGTCTCATTATCTTTAGCTGAAGGCTCATCATCAGCATGATGTCCAGAGATTTATGATGAAGGATGAATTGGGCCAATAGACCACACTTGTAGCATCTTGGGAATACTAGGGAAATCACGAAGAAGGTGATTACCTTCACATATCTTGCAAGGGAATTTTACTCTATGAGATAAAGTGGGAGGTTTCTCAATACTAGCTGCATGGGTAGCAATAGTTGTTGATTCCCCCCCTAGCTTATTTTCCTTCTTCTTCTTCTACTTCTTCTTCTTCTTCTTCTTAGCCACTCGGTTACTAGAATCCATACTTTCACCAGGCGAAGAGGAATAACGAGGTGAAGAAATAAGTGAAGAAGGTGAGGGGTCAACCTTAGGATCAACATGGGGTTGATATGTTTCAGGCAGAGGAGAACTTGGTTGGAAAAAGGTTGGAACACTCAGGACCACTGAGGTTGAAAATAACCAAACGGGTAAACCAATAATTAACCTAGGAAGGGACAACGTCGCCATATAAGGGGAGCAACCATTTCCAAAAGAAGGAAAAGGACTAGGACTCCCATCGGATGGGTATCCTTGACTGGTAAACCAAGGAAACATTGTCATTGATCTCACCCTAAGAATCAATAAGGAATAAACTTTAACCAGGAATATTTTGTGGGCAGTTAATTTTAATACATTGAAACAAAACTTTGCTTTTTCATGCTTTAAGAGTCAATAAAAAGACAAAAGGTGAATCTAGTCGCTTTCAGTTTGAACGAGCCTGAAAGGACAAGTGCTCGATGATATTTTCAAGTTTTAAAGAGTCATAAAAAGATCAAAAATGAATACTCAGGGTATTCTAGGCATAAAGGGTTACCAAGTAATCGTGAACTGCAATATACACCTTAGTGATCAAATGAAAGTGAAATGACCAAGGACTTTGAAGTACGGTAGCCAATCTCCTTGAATGTTGTGTTCAATGTATCATGGTTACAAGGCGGGAGACTCGGCTTCCTATGGATAAAGGATTGCAACCTATGAGGGTTTCCCTTTATATACTCAATGGTACAGGGAGCACAAGTCCGTGCTAGTGCTGTCTACTTCCAGATGGCGAATGATAGCTACTAGGTTTAACGACGTCAGAACACGTCACTAGCCTAGACCTCTAAATGTAAGCATTAGGTGTCAATGCTTCCTTAGGTTGATTGAGTTCATTTTAAAGTTGATCTTGAATTAATGTTGTACTTTCAAGGCCTTACCGAATGTAATCTCGAATCCTGAATGCACAACTATATGCCAAAGAAAATCATTCCAATTCGATGAACAACTAGCTAAGAGAGGGATAGTGGTTCATAATGAAGCAACAATCAATCAAATACAAGAAGAAATTTTCCTAATGCATCTAAGACAACCAAAGCAGAAAACAAAAAGCTCTTTCCTTGTTCACTAAAAGCTACTAAAGCGAAAGAACGTTTTTCATTTTCAAACTAAGAGAAAGAATGCAAGTTCAGTCCTTTTAGATGAATGAGAAGCAAAATGCACTACTATAATAAAAGACAAAATAGACACTATTTTTGAGCGATTTGAATGAAATGATCTAAAACAAAGAGATCAATCCAACACGAACATCAAACACACTCAAAACAGAGATGCATTCCTTCAAGAAAAAAGAGGGCTTTCAAATCAATTCAGTGAGCAATGTAATCTATCCTCAAGGTGAAAAATGGAGAGCTAAATGAACACCAAAATGACCATTCAATGACCCAATGACATGTAGAACTGAAATAAAAACTAAGACAATCAATCAACAATCTGAAAAGATAAATACCAAACTGACTCAAACTCAACTCATAAGGTTCAGTGAGGAGGTAGCCGAACAAGCGATAGAAGACACCTAGAAACCCTAGGATGACAAACACATTGATCAGATGAGGAGAAAACAATTGAGAAGAATGAGACAAGAGAGTCAATGCAATTCCAGTGGACTAATTGAAAGAGGAAAATCCAAACTAGAGGCAAGAAACACTGACAAAACTCAGGGAAAAGGCCAATATCCTAACCTACAGGATTCAACGCGTCTGTCAAGCTATAATCTACACTAAACAAAGGATGGTGTTCCTGTGAAAAAGGAAACAAGTGCCAATCAGCACGAATGTTTAAGAAACAATAGTGTCGAGCTACAAAACTATGGAAATGACAAGAAGCCACTGAGCAAAGGTCAGACTTGACACTCTGAGACTAAGTGTGATGGTTGAAAACAGTTAGGCATGTAGAACAAAGTTGAAAAACAATAATACGACCAAAGTCGAACAGTCAAGCCAAATACTAGACAAACAATGAGAGAAGAAAAACACACTAATCCCCAATATGGTTGCCAACTTGTTGAACAGGTAACTCCCCTCTGCGGGCAAAGGCGATCCCTCTAGCCCTATAGTGGGTCTAGCAACAAGGGAAAAAGTTGGACTTTCAGACTCCTATCTTATAAATGAAAATGAGTTGAGATAGATGACCTACCTTGGTCCAACGCTCTTGTTGTAGTTTGTAGCAACTATCCTCTAATATTTGTCTTCACACGTCGTGTTCCTTTAGTGATAATGTTTGTGTACCTACACAAGGACCAAGTGAATAGTGACAACATATGAAAACATACTTTCATTTACAATTATTCGACTGGTCAAGGAGAATAAAATTTTTTGCATATGATCGAACACAAAATTGGAACCAAAAACCCATACATGTATTAATGATAGAGAAAATAAGTTTACAACCTTAATTCCTTGACGTTGTAGCTTCGTTCGATGGGTTCAATCAAGCACGTCTCAAGAATTCATCAAGGATAAGACTTGGTGAGGCAATGGGCCTAAAATCTCTCTCAACAATGGATTCCTCTTTGCCTTATTATTCACACCAGCTATAGTAGGGATTGTTTAGCTAGCTGAAACCATGTGAGAAGGAAGTATTTATAGGAGAGGAGAAGGAGTTTTTAATCCCTCATAAGGTGGAAGAGAGGTCCTATCCCTTTGGGGAGTTGCACAATTGTAGGAAATAAGAAGCCAAAGGGAGGATTTCGATGTTATTCAATCGAACAAACTATGATGACTCTACTCGCGAAGTGGTTAGGCATGGAAAATTCATTTCTATTTTAAAAAAACTTTCCAAAAACAGCTCGACGCGAGTGCCCCACTGAGATAGAGAGGCAATGGGCGTGGGGTCTAGATTTAATTTCTCTATGGGCGCGAGGCCATAACTTCCTACCAGTGCCGACCCAAAATCATATGTTTTAGAGAGTCTCCTTGAGGAATTATCAACAAAGGAAATGTTCTTGACATGCCAAGGGATGCAATGACACTTGTAGCAAGGTATGACAATACACAGAAGTCACTGAAATGGTCCTCCAATGTTCAGGGAGGGGATTATAGGGATGGTGACAAAATACTGTGTAACAGTGGGCTAGCTTCTACTCATCTAAAACCACCTTCACTTCATGTTCCCTGCAATTTTATCACCCATTTTTGGCCTCGGATTGCCCTCAGACTGTTTCCTTTAGCAATTCAAGACTTTCCTACAGCACTATAGGAAACCTGTAACAGCACTTGCAGTAGCACTTTTGGGCCCCTCCTTAAGCCCAGAAACCACCATCCACATCCTCTATACCTGCAAAAACCACCCATAATCCTTCAACCTTGCACTGATGTGTCCAATCCTTCAATAAGCCACCTTAGCACTTTCTTCTCGTAGCTGCAAACAACACATTTAGAAGCATAGTTAGGCCATGATTAGTCACATGATTAAAAGCATGATAGATAGAACATAGAGTGAGTAGAGTGTGTTTAACCATTTGGCCAAACAAAGTGTGATTAGGTTAGTTTCCTTTATGCAATTTCAATTCAACAATTTAATTCATGCAAGATGCGTAGTTTGCTTTCATTTCTTATCATAGCTTAATGTGTGGATTTCTTTCATTGCAGAGTATTTAGATGTACTTTCTTGTTGTAGTGTGGTTTTGTACTTTATGATAGTGCCATGGCTTTGAATCATTTGTCGCCCTAGGCCTAAATTCATAAGTGTGACAGACTTCATCCAAAAACCCTAGAAGTAACACCCTTTCATAAAGCCCAGAAGAGGATGACATGAGTAGAATGTATCTATTGTGTACATAGCATTTTCACCTCCAAGTTTGTACAAACCCCGTGTTGATAAAGTAAATTAGGACAACCTCTAGGAGTTGTAGCATTCTTGGTGTAATACCAGGGTTCACCACTTTTTGGCGTTGTTGCCGGGGAGGTGTCTATTAGATGATTTGATTTTGTTTTAGCATTATTTTCTACTTTCCTTTTACATTTTGTTTCAAAAATGTTTAAAAATACAAAAAAATCTGATTTTCATGCCTCGTAGGAGTAGGGATACTCAATGATTTTTCTTACCTAAAACTCCCACATCACCACATAGTCACCCTTCACTCTTCTTCAGTGGTTGTGATGTTGAACACACCATAGGTGAGCCTTCTAAAAATTTTGAAGAACCTATTGGGGAAGAAGAAGATTTTGTGTCACCTGAGGATATTGCTTCACTTATCTCAACCATGGCTGAAACTAAAACCCAGGGAGACTTTCCCATTAGAGAGGAATATGGGGAAACTAAAATGAAAAACATTAGCCCCTAAATCCTTCCACACTTTCATGGACTTACCTATGAAGATCCTGGCACATTCATGTTTGAATTTTTGTTGTCTGTAGGACCTATGACTATGCCTCAGATGATCAAAAGCTGAAGCTATTCCCATATAACCTTAAGGATGAAACCTTGTGATGGTTCATGGGTTTACCTGGGAATAATATCACTACCTGGGCACAAATGCAAGAGGCCTTCAAAAACAAGTACAGGGACTATTGTAGGTCCAAGGAAACAAAAGATGAGATATTCAGGATGACTCTAGGGCCTGATGAACCCCTAGAAGACTATGAAGGGAGGTTCCAATTAAACTATAAGAGATCCAATTGTACTCTTGGTCCTAGATCACTTAAAATAGTACTTCTCTGAGGGACTAGTGAAGAGGTGATAGAAACCCTCAATATGTTATCAGGAGGAGATATCTACCAATTGCCTTATGAAATAATCAAAATTGTCTTCAGGAACCATTATAAGGTAGCTAGGAAGAAGGGCAGAGCTGAAAAAAGTACAACCAATACCCCTTCCTCTTCCACCTCCATCAAGACTCAAATTTGTATATTGAGTTGGGGAAGTAGGACCAGAGAACCTATATTTTATCAACCAGAGAAGGCCTCAAGGCCCTAGGTCATATCAGTAGGGTATGCAAGTTGCACCTTACTTTTACTATCACAGTAATTTGAATGCACCCATGAAATATTGGTACACCCTCACTCCTCCATCCTAGCCTACACCTCCTACTTGGCCTTACAACCCTCCATATCATCCTTAGCCTATGAACCAACCATTTCAACAATATGCTCCTCAAAAATCTCAGTGGAACAATCCATCTCAAGGGTGGAGGCCTCAACATAATCAACCACCTAATCTAATGCATCCACCCCAACCTCAACCTCATCTTACTCATGATGCTCCACCCAAGTTGCCTCATATGCTTGCACATCCAAATTTGAACTCGAAACATAGATAGGCACAATAGGTCTAAAGTGGAGAGATATCCTATCCAGCTTATGTTGTGGAGATACAGGAGATTAATCTTAGGTCGGTAAGAGTACTCCTGGACAACCACCCTCCATATCCACCTATAGAGGTTAAGGAGGAAAAGGAATAAAGTAACACTCAGATCCAACAACCTCCTTTTCCAGAGTGCTTGATCCATTCTAGTCAGCACACCCCAGAGGAGACTGAACTTCTAAGAGAACTGAAAAATTGTGTGTAAATATACCACTTCTCTTGGCCATTAAGGATGTCCCTATTTACAATAGGCTCATGAAGGAAAAGTGCTTCAAGAAACCTGGGAGAAAGAAGAAAGATACCCCTGCCATCAATGTAGTAGGACAACCATTCAACTTAATGTTGGGAAGGGTGATATTTCCAAAGTACCTAGACCCTGGCAGTCTAGTTGTAGATGTGCACAATGATGGTGTCATATTCCCCAATACTTGGATTGATCTTGGGGCTTCCATCAATGTCATGACCAAGGAAACTATGTTGAATCTCAAACTCCAAGGGACTTTGAGGAAAAACACAATAGTTCTGCAACTTGCAAATTGGTCCACAGTAACTCCAGAAGGAATTGTTGAGGATGTTATGGTTTTAATTGACTCTTGGGAGTATCCTATAAATTTCCTTGTTCTATAGCCAAAAACCAATTTCAATGGATATTCTCTCATCCTAGGGAGACCTTGGTTAGCCACTGTTGATTCTTATATCTGTTTTCGGGCCAGAAACATGACTATTAAGAATAGGCCCTTGTCTAAAAAGCTGGTATTATATCCTCTAGCCCAACCTTCCATTGATCATGATCTACCTATATGGTTGGAGGATGAAGAATATGAGGTATATAACACTACCCCCATGTGTACCATATATATTTTTTTTATAGGGGGACAACTTGATGAAGATGATCAACTCATCGACCATGTCATTCAAAACAAGTCCCCCACTAACCCTCCACTTGAAAACCTAGTAAAAGAATTTGAAAGCCAACCTTGGATGGAATTGCACTTAGTCGATTCAACTTCTGAAACCATCAAGGATGTAGATTTTGGCCCATCCAGATTTCTGAAAATCAACTCAAACCTCTCAGATGAAGAATAAAAGCAGCTATGCCAACTTCTAAAATAAAACCTAGATGCATTTGCTTGGGATTACAAGGACATGAAAGGGGTGCATCCTTGAGTATGCATACATCATATTTACATTAAGGAAGGATGAAAGCCTGTGCGACAACCCAAAATAAGGACGAACCCAGCTCTAAAGTACATAGTCAAGGAAGAACTACAGAAAATTTTGTATGCAGGTTTTATTTATCCTATATAAAACTGTGAGTGGGTATCTCCTCTTGTCCTAGTCCCGAAGAAGAATGGAAAATGGTGAATTTATGTTGATTATCGGGAACTTAACAAAGCCACCAAGAGGGACCATTTCCCTTTTCCCTTTATAGACCAAGTCTTAGATGGCCTTGTAGGAAATAATTTATTTTCCTTCTTAGATGGGTTCAGTGGGTATAACGAGATCGAAATCAGCCCTGAAGACCAGGACAAGAATACTTTCACCTTCCCTTGAGGTATCTTTGCTTACCGAGTCCTACCCTTTGGATTGTACAATGCCCCAACTACCTTTCAAATATATGTCTTGAGCATTTTCTCTGAGCTATTCCATGACTCAGTTGAAATATACATGGATGTTTTCACACCCTATGGGGATGACTTCTAGGAGGCTCTCTCCAATTCGGGAAATTGAGAAGGTGCATTGAGATGCATCTCTCCATGAGCCCAGAAAATTGTGAAATCTTGAAAAGAGCAGGAGTTGTATTGGGACACTCAATCTACCAAGTAGGAATATAGGTGGACCCTAACAAAATCACTATTATCAAAAGGGTACTTTCTCCTCAAAAGCAGAGAGATGTTAGGAGTTTCTTTGGTTTAGCTGGCTATTATAGAAGATTCATCAAATATTTCAGCAAGATGGCTTCACCACTATTTGGTTTATTGGCCAAATATTCCGAGTTTACTTGTTCTAGTCTTTGTCAAGAATATTTTGAGCTCATTAAGGGAAAGATAACTACTGCCCCCATTCTCCAAGGTCCAAATTGGACTCTGCCTTTCCACATCCACACAGATGCATCGGAAAACGTTGTGGGGGTCGCTTTAGGAAAATTAGAAGAAAAATTACCCTATGCAATCTATTTCATTAGTAAGAACTTGTCTAAATCCGAACTCAAGTATATTGTCACAGAGAAGGAGATGTTAGCTAGTGTCCATGCTTTAAACAAATTTAGAAATTATGTCACTGGGTACCATACCTTTGTACACACTGACCAGTAGCCATCAAATATTTAATGAACAAACCATATGTTATTGCTAGGATAATTATATGGTTGTTACTATTACATCATTTTGACCTAACCATTGTTGATAAACCTAGAAGGAGATTTTTGTTGCAGATTTTTTATCCAGGTTAGATCTATTTGCATATGAAGAAGGAGGATGAATAGTCGCCAGTTGAATATATTTTCGCTATCTCAACACTCTCATCATGGTTTGCTGACATAGCTTACTACTTGGTTCCTAGAAATTTCCCTCCTAATCTCTCATTCAAGGAGAAAAGTAAGATCATTAGAAAAAACGCCCCTTTCACATGGTTTGGGGGAAATCTCTTCAAGCTAGGACTTGACCAAATTATCAGAAGATGTGTGAGGGTGGAAGAATTTTTTGATATCCTCTCTGAATTTCATGATAACCCTTGTGGAGGCCACTTTTTTGCAAAAAGGATTGCCTTCAAAGTTTTACAAGCAGGATACTATTGGCCTACCCTTCACCAGGATTCCAGAAGATACACTAGCAGGTGTAACCAATGCTAAAGGATGGAGAAACCTACACAAAGGGATGAGATTCCTTTGCACCCTTAGGTGGCTCTTGAGCCATTTGACAAGTGGGGCATGCACTTAATTGGACCTATTTATCCACCATATGGACATAAAAAATATATCATAGTTTGCACTGACTACTTGACAAAGTGGGCTGAAACAAAAGCTGTCAAGGTAGCAACCAAGGAGAAAGTAGCAGAATTTCTAAGAGAGAATGTGTTTTACAAATTTGGATACCCCAGAGAAGTAGTCACTAATTGGGGGTGGGAATTCACATCTCATATCATTGATAATATTCTGAGGAGTAACAAGATAAATCATAAGACTTCCACTGCCTACCACCCTCAAGCAAATGGCCAAGTGGAAGTGACCAACAGAGCCTTGGAGAATATCCTCACCAAGGTTGTGATCAACAGTAGAAAATATTGGGCGGACAAATTGGTAGAAGCTACTTGGGCCTACAACACTACTTGGAAAACAACAACATGATTCACTCCTTATAACCTAGTCTATGGCAAGAAAGCTCTACTTTCAATTGAATTTGAGTTCAACACCTTAAGGATGGTAGCTGAGTTAGACCTAGATATCTAAATTTCCCAACAAAAGAGGTTTCTACAATTAAATGGATTAGATGAGTTCAGGATGCAAGAATTCCTTCACATAGAGGTAATTCAACTACAAAGGAAGGTCTGGCATGAAAAGTACATCAAGGAAAAGACCTTTCAAGAAGGATACCGGGCGTTGTTGTATGACTCAAGGTTTAATAATTTCAAAGGAAAACTGATGAAAAGATGGCTGGGACCCTACAAAGTGGTAAAATGTTATGATAATGGCACAATTTAGATCAGAACCATAGATGAGGAAGGAATTCTCCTACTTTTCAATGGTTATAGGCTTAAGGTTTACAAGAATCCCCTATCCAGGGCCGAATTTATAAATTCCATAAACAAGGATTAGTATGTCATGGGAAACCCCATAATTTCCAGCGCCTCCCCCTCCTAGAAAAGAAGATAAAAAAATAAATAAAGAGGCATGGGTGAAAAAATATCTAAGGTGTCCTAGGCCAACTCCATGGTTGAAAACCTCCATAAGGCAATCCTAGAGCAAGAAAAAATAAAGAAAGAGAAAAAAAACAAAGAATAAAAGATCCTTAGGTGAAATCCTCTCTAAGGTGCCCAAGGCAAGCCTGTGGGTTGAAAACGTTTGTGGAGGCAACCCACTTTCCTTTAGAAAAAAAGAAAAAAGAAAATAAAGAAAAGGAAAAATAAGAAAAATACTTATGCACTTATGTGTTTTTCTGTTTTTCAGGTTATTGATTAAAGATGGTTTTTTGGGATCCAGAGGAGTATTTTCTCTTCATTTTTTCTTATCCTCTGCTTGCACACTCCATGAGCCACTCCATCATACATCCCTTCATCCATTTAGCCCTTCAGATAGGCAAAAATTTCATTTTTCTTCCTAAATTGTAATTGCTACAGGAAAATCCAGCAGGTGCAGGATTCTTGTAGCACTACAAGAAACTCCTATAAATGCCACAGGAAACTCATTCATGGAGAAATAAGCTCTCTCAAGGATTTTTGAACTTCAAGGAGAGCATGATAATTCATTTTTTTCCTATGCCCACCATTCCCAAACCCTTATTTCACTCCATGCCAAAGGATTCACTCTCTAAACCCTATGTTGCACCATTAGCAGCTAGATCATTGAAAAACTTGGAATGATACCCCTTCACTTACCTATCCACCAGTCAATTCACTCCATGACTCCATCCATAGCCTCCATGAACCATATCCCTCCATTTCTGAGAAAATTTAAGTAAGAAGAGGCAAGAAATAGACTGCTACAGGCATCTGAAAGTTTCCTATAGCAAATCTGTGTGTGGCATAGCAAGGCCAAAAGATAAAGGAAAGTTGATGAGGATGACTCCAAAATACCACCAACAGACTCTTGTTGGGTATGTGTTATATTCTTTCCATGACTAAGCACGTGAAGGGGGGCGATAGCCCCCCCTGTCGGGGTCCGGGGCAACGCCCTGGCGAAAATTTTTGGTCCTTAAATTCTGGTGGGTAGTCCGCGTCCATGGTTTTGCACATGGTATTGGGGCACGATGGTTTTCGGCCCCTAGTATTTTTTGTAGATTCGGTCAAGGGAACTACGGTTATGTTCTAATCCAGGGTTAATGGATTGGGGTTTATGTATGCTTCGGCATGTATATATATGTGTTGTAACACTAAAAGGAACATAATAGAAAATCAATTTGGTCATCCCGATTTGGGATCCAGGGGAAAATCTCTGTGTTTTTCTATTTTATGTTTTTATGATCTCGCTATTGTTTATTTTATGTTATAAGATTCGTGAGTAGATAATTTATGTTCAGGGTTAAAACCTACAACTCCATGAGGGAAAGCACACCAACCATGGAACTGGAAGACCTCCATGCACCACCTACAAAGAAAACAAAAAACAAAAAAAAAATTAAGCAACTCACTCGGAAAAGACAAGTAGCTCACTCAGAAAAAGCTTCTCACTTAGAAAACAAATAAGAAAGAATGATACTGCAAAGAAAATACCAAGGCTGCCACCTCCAACTCCAGATCCTTGCACTAGCTCCTTCAACACCTCACCAACACTAGGTAAGGTTAGGTATGGCCCTTCACCTCTCGCTATGCATCCATAATGACCAAAATGGTTGAATGTCGAGTTTTAGAAATTTAAAATGCAAAAACGTGGCCAGTTAACTTGGGCACCTTCGTAAAGTGCAATTGAAGGGAAATTGAAAGTGCATGCCACCTAGGAAAGTAAAATAAATTCAAGAGAGAGTGGATAGGTTTGAAGAGAGTGATCACAAGGCCCAGCAATGATTAACTGAAGTGGGACCAACGGTCTCAAAGAGGAAAACTGGTGTTAAGTACGTGTCACCACAATGCTCCAAATTTAGTTAAAAATCCCATAAAGGTAATATTTGTCTCATTTTCACCATCTCATTGAGCATTTCGAAGAGCAGGAGAGAAGTGTGAGATATCATAAGTGCAATATTGGGGTTTGAGCTTGCATGCACCATCGTGCTATAGGAAACAAATTTTTGCTACAGGAAACTTTAGAATCATATCATAAGGTTTAGAAGGAAACACAGAGTCACCTGTGGGTGAATTTTCTTCCCAAATCCACCATCTCTCAAACCAAAATAGCAGAGGACAAAGGTAAGTGGTTTCCACCCTCCAGCACTAAAATTTCTCCATGAAATTTACACACAAAAAATTCAATTTGGCAATTGAAGGGTAAAAGAAAATTTTTATTGCAGTATGTTTCAATATCTCCATCTCCAAGAAAAAACTCTCAAACCTCTCACCACCTTCATATCACAACCATAAAAATGGGAGGGGGATTCAAGAGAAGGGATCCCACTGACATAAGAGAATTAGGCAACATCCTCAAGTCATGGAAATCTTCCGAAATCACCAATGGCTAGGGTTCTTTGAGCTTTTGAAAGATTTTTATGAAGAGATAGCTAGAGAATTTGCAGTAGCTCTGTAGTCACATTCAGAAGAGAGAGCCACCACTCTAGTTAGAGGCCTAGCCATCACACTATCTCCTGAACTCAAAAGTAGAGTTACAACTTTACCCTTAGGAAACAAATGGGTTAAGGAAAGAATTCCTAGCACTACAACCAAGAATAGTTTGTTTTTAGTGGGAGAAGAGTACATTGAAGATAAAAATGGAGTGAGGAGAGAAAGCCTTCCATACCTGTGGGATGAAGTAGCCTTCCATATCATGAAGTTTATTTCTTGTGAAGGAATATTTAGTGTAGTCTATGGATATCATTTCAGATTGTTAAATGAATTTAGGTTTTAAGGAGAAATCCCACTTGAACAAAGATTAATAATCCCTCACTTCCTCTTGAACTCCATAACTGACATTAGCCATAAAGTGAGGAAAATAAAATATCAACACATGGCCCATTATGGCCTCATAACACTAATTGTGAATGATGCTTTGAGAAGGTTGAACCTGCCTGTATTCTAGCCTTATTTCATAGACATGGACAGGGAAGAATTTATAGTTACCCAAACAGGGAAAGCCTCTATTTCTACCCTCAGAGAGAAGGAGGTAGAAGGAGAAGAAGAAGAGGTTGAAGAGGAGGTAGAAGAAAAAGAAGAGGAGGTAGAAAATAAGGAAGAAAAGGAAGAGATGGAAATTGAGGCAGAAAACACAGGGACACAAAAGACAGAGCAAGAAAAAGCTGAGGGAAAGGAGGAAGAAAATACTGAGGAAAAGGAAGGATTGGACCCTATCATAGGTAGTGAAACCTACCCCCAAGACACCAGCATGTCACCAGACATCATAGATCAAGAAGTTGCTACTACCCTAACTACTTTGAGCACACTTGTCAAAATAAAAATAAAGGTGCAGACACCTATGTATTTCAAAACTATGAAAATTTAAATGGTGAGGAAAGGAAAACCACAGACTCCAACCAATAGCCCTATTTCCATTGAAGAATCACCAAATAAAGAGGAAGAAATCAAATTAGAGGAAGGAAGGGTGTAAGAGGTCACTTAACCTATAAGGACACCTGTAACATACATTAGAAGACATTAAGCAATATTAGCATCCGATACACCTCATGAAACCCCCACAAATCCTCCAAGGACTGAAAAGAGTGAAAAATAAGGGAAAGAGGGTCTTTAGCAAGACAAAAAAAAAATTCTGTAAGAAACTCTATTTTTAATACAAGAAACACCAGCAAGCAAAGATTTAGAGAAAAATCCCTTGGTTGAGGAGGAAACGTTAGCCACATAGGGGCAAGAGGTCAAAGAAGTTGAGGACAACGAACAAGAGGAAAAACAAGATTAAAAAGAGGATGGAAAAGATGATAAGGAAGAGGCCACCTCACCAAAACTGGTCCTCAAAGATGTAACAGTAGTACCAAACTCTAGCCCTCAACCCAATATTAGCTCCTAAAACACATACATTGAGGGGGACAGATTAATTCCTCAAAATTTCACAATGCCTTTGTTTTATCAGTTGGAAGAGGAAAGGGCACACACTCATCATTGGATGAATCTTACCACATCTAAATGTGTGCATGACATTGGGGTAATGGAAGGAAAAGTAGCTGAGTTGGGGAAGGATTTATCTGATGTTAAGCTCAAAGAGTCAGTTTTGAAGGAGCAATTTCAGAAGGCACAAGTAGAGAATGTAGCATTACAAGAGTAGCTTTAGCAAAAGGATAAACAAGTGGCCACGAATGGCAGATTTGTGCATGGAATCCATTCAACACAGGTATCCTTCATATGCATATGAATTTTACCTCAAGGAGAAGTGGCTCCTATTTCAAATCAAAACATTAACCTCCCATGGATCCTTACATTTCAAAAACTATAGATAGTTCATTGATTTATGCAACCAATCAAGTATGACAGACAAGGCAAAAATGGCAGAGTTTTACATGCATAACCTTGTGTTGACAAACTTAAACATTTGGGACCCCAATCCTAGGATGGGAGACATGCAATTAATGGCATTGGCATCTGGATGGTTAATGAAGAGACTAGAGCTCAAGAAATGAGGAGGGTTATGAGGAGAGAAAAAAGAGAACCCTTACACATTAGGGCAAAACTATTCAGGCCTAGGGGAGTCATCAATAACCATCTAAATATTGAAAAGGATCTTGCACTTGTAGAAAAATATATCCACACACAAGCTCAAGCAATGGCTCACTTTGATGATGTTTCTAGGTTTTTGGGAGATGAGTGGATAATGGTAAGCCATATGAGATGGAACAACCTCCCTCACAGCCTTAGAAACATGGAGTAACACACACCAGAAATATTGAGGGGTGCCTTGGAGAGAGAACCATTATAAAAGAGGACCATGCATGCCAAAAAGATTCAATGGCTTGGTTTGAAGCTCAATCCACCTTTGCTGCTAGGGTTGAGTGATGTAAAGGGCCAAGATGAGAATAACAGAGAATGAGAGGAAGCATAAAATGATGATGGTTTTTACCCTCCTAAAGGGACTCCCACACTTCTTCCTTGGGAAGTCAAAGGGTCCATCAAAGCTTTAAAAGAAATGCAGAAGGAGGACTAGTTGCTCAGAGGATGAGCAACCATTTAGTAGGGGGGTGATGATGAGCTCCATCACTAGGTACATTTGGAGGGGTTAATGGTCACCTTTTTGCCTTATTAAGCCTCTTTTTCTTGAATTTTAATTATATTAAGGTATTATGATGCTAGTGTAGATGGTGATTAAGGCTTATCATACTTCGAGTGCCTAACATGAGTTAAATGCAGGAAAATCACGAAGATATTGCATTTTTTGTGAATATTTTTCCATTAAGACTCGGAGTAGAAAAATAGGAGAGATTCTAGGGGGATTTTCCACCCTCCTTAACTCCCAAAGGCATCAAAGGGATCCTCGAGATTCCCTCCAACAGCTCGAAATAAAAGGCAACCAAGAAAACTCAAGATCAAGTGCACCAAAGCTACACTTAACGTGCAGACAAGTGGATTCATCACCTAAATTTTAGGGAGATGTTGGTAGATACCCTTTAGGTGAAATAGGTTGAACAAGAGCTCATTAGGATTCGAAATTTGGACAAATCCATTAGGGTCTTAGCTCTTGTAATAGGTTTTTGAGACTTTCATGCTGATGTAATGATACTATCTTTTGCAATAAAATGAGTATTTAGATTGTGCTTCACTGATCTAGCTTCAGAGGGCTAGGCTTATGCGTTAGGGCCCAATCCATGTGCCTTAGTCTCTATTTTGTATTCATTCTTTACTTTTTTGTCATTTTAGCTAGTTTTTCTTATGAGTATTTAGCTAGTTTGCTTACATTTTCATTCACTATTTTTAGTTTGCTTCCATTTGTCTTTTGTTGTAGATTTGGCTTACTTACATGTTGGTAGAGTAGGTTATAAATTCAGAAAATTTCGAGTAAAGCCTCCCTCTCTCATATCTTCCATTGGAGCTTAAGGATGGTAGGCCTTCCCCATAGGTCAAAATTTCTTTTTTGGTTATTATTTCTTGGAATGAATAAGTAAGGTTGTTGTAGTTCCATGGATATGTTTAGAATGTTGTGTTAGATCTCAGTTTGTAGGTTAAAGTAGATTTTCTTTCCAAATGCAATTCATATTTTCCATTGTTTTTATTATGAATTTGTTTATTGCATGAACATATATTTTTCTTGCAGGTTCAGGTGGCACATCCAAGGAGAAGCTCACCAACACCTTCAACTTCATCTCTCACCCTTCATCAACCTTTTGTTCATCAAAATCACCATCAACCCTGTTTTCAGATTTTTCATCCCTACGCCGTGAGAAAACCCTAGAGGTGCAAGACATGCGTCCCAAGAGATTCTGAGCTTGTCCAAGGGGTGGGACACCTTCCACTCATCTAAAAATACCTTCACTTCACCTTCCCTACACTTTTCACACCCATTTTTGGCCTCAAATTTCCCTTAGACTATTTCCTGTAGCACTATAGGAAACCTATAGCAGCACTTGCAGTAGCACCAGTGGGACCTTCCTTAAGCTTAGAAACCACCATCCACATCCTCTATACTTTCCAAAACAAACCATACACCTTCAACCTTGCACCCATGTGTTCAAGCCTTCCATAAGCCACCTTAGCGCTTTATTCTCCTAACTGCAAAACAACACATTTAGAAGTATAGTTAGGTCATGATTAGTTGCATGATTAAAATCATGATAGATAGAGCATAGAGTGAGTAGAGTGTTTTTAACCATTTGGCCCAAAAAAGTGTGATTAGGCTAGTTTCCTTTTTGCAATTTCAATTCAGAAATGTACTTCATGCAAGATGCCTAGTTTTCTTTCATTTATTATCATAGCTTAATGTGTATATTTCTTTCATTGCAAAGTAGTTAGATGTACTTGCTTGCTGTAGTGTAGTTCTATACTTGACGATAGCGCCATGGATTTGAATCATTTGTAGCCCTATGCCTAAATTCAGAAGTGTGACAGACTTCATCCAAAAACCCTAGAAGTAGCACCCTTTTGTAAAGCTCAGAAGAGGATGACATGAGTATAATGCATATGCTATGTATATAGCACTGTCACCTCCAATTTTGTATGAGCCCTGGGTTGATAAGGTAAAGTAGGGTAGCCTCTAGGAGTTGCAACATTCTTGGTGCAATACCAGGGCTCACCAACCAGCTGCCATCGATGGTGCCAAGAAAGCACCCTTTGTTAACTCTGTTGATTTTTTTTTAATTTATGTTCATTTGCGCAGTGAAACCAATGACAGGCTAGGGCATGGAGCAGTACTCTGCAACAAAATTTAGAGTGCGTAACTGCGAGGTGGAAAAACCATAATGCCAGGATGCAGGAGGAAAACCCTAATGTGGGGTATATTTTGTATGCTGAAAGGAATCTAAAAGATACCTTGGGGGTCCAGAAGTGTTAGTGTTAGAAATGGGTCATGTTTATATTCAAATCTCATAATTATTTTCCAGAAAGCTAGTGGCATAGTTTGTTTTTCCGTTTGAGCATCCCATTTTTAGGTCATCCCTATATTTGGAGGTACAAGGTGTAATTTTTCCATGTATTCATTTGATTTTTATTTTGATGAATTAAGTGGCCTCCCCAATTTTACCAGGGCCTAGAGATGTAGTTGACATTGGACGAACTCTGTTATCAAGTTTATGTGTGTTCCTTGTCTCTGTATGGTTGCTTTTCATTTTCCTCCTTTTTAAAGTGTATGCACCTGTTATTTTCATTCTCTTTTTACATGAAATTCTAAATACATCAAATTAAGTAATGATCCCAGATCATTTGTACACCCAATGCACAAATTCCAAAGCATGGTCAATAATGGACACATTTTGAAATGTGGGGGAAGATGTGAATATGTCAAACTCTATAAGGGATGCTATTAGCATAAAACCCATTTATTTTCCATTGATATGGGTGGTTGTGATATAGTATTGGGGGTAGAATGGATATGCACATTAGGACCAGTCACAACAGATTGGAAATAAATCTATATACATTTCACTAAATAGCGTCATGTAGACACCCTTCAAGGGATTCAAGCAAGATCCCCTAAAATAGTTAATGCTCATCATATGGAGAAGTTATTAAATAAATTCCACTTTTTCATTATTTCTAAAATTAATTCCATATAGGTTATGGATAGACTATCAAAAGATATATGCCTAGATTTATAGTTGGTCCTTGAAAAAGACCATCAAGTCTTTGAGATGTCAAAAGGTTTACCCACTTCTCAGTGGGATCATGACCTTGGATTTCCCCTAATTTTAGGAAGTAAACCACTAATTTTACATTCTTATTGATGCCATTTTTCACAAAATAATGAAATAGGAAAATATCATTTAGTGACAATTATAGGAAGGGGTAATATGTATCAATACAAGCCCTTACTCATCACCAATACTCATGGTGTTAAAGAAGGAAGGAATTTGACGCATGTGTCATGATTCTAGGGATCTTAATAAGTTGATAATCAAGGAAAATTTCTCAAACCTAGTATTAATTATCTCTTAGATGAACTTCATGGAAAAAAAATTCCACTAATCTTGATCCATGTTCAAGATACCACGAAATCAGGATAAAAGAGGAAAACATCACTAAGATGAATTTTAGAATTCTTCAAGTTCATTATGAATTGATAGTGATTCTATTGGGTATTCGTAGTGCTTCAGCCACCTTTCATAGCCTCGTGAACGATATTTTCAAACCTTTCCTACAAAAGCTTGTTCTAGTCTTCTTCAAATAAGCCTTAATTTGTAGTCACAAGCATGGAAATCACGCATAGAGCATGTAAAAATTCTCTGCAACTCTTAAGGTACAACTGATTATATTAAGGAACTGAATTGTTCTTTTTTTTCTCCTAAGCTTGAATATTTGGGCCACATTGTATTTCAATAAGGAGTACAATTTGATCCTAAGAAAGTGGAGGTTATGTAAGATCGTCCCCATCTACAAACATTGAAGAGAGAGAGAGAGAAAGTATTCATAGGAATTACAAGCTGCTACAGGCAATTTGTTAAATATTATGGAAAAATTGGGGCTCCCCTAACTTCACTCCTTAAAAGGAATATCTTTTTTGAAATGAATAATTCACATAGAAATTTGTTGCTTTAATAGATGCCATGTACCTACTATGGTATTAGTAGCTCTTAAATTCAATAATACCTTTGTCTTGCGATGTAATGCCTTAGGAAGAGGATTAGGAGCAATATGATGCAAGAAGGATGCCATTATGCATTCACCAATAGTAAATTAAGTGATCACAATTTAGGAACATCCACATAAGGAAAGAAAATGGTGGATATCCTTGATACAATAGAGACTCGTTTGTCATATCTCATAGGGAGGTGTTTTCAGATCAAGAATGACCATCATAGTATATATTATTTCCTTGAATAAAGGTTCTCTTTACCAAAACAACATAAATGGGTCAGCAATATGTTAGGGTATTATTATGAGATTTTATATAAGAAGAATAAAGAGAATGTTGTGGTTCATATATTATCTTAACAATTTGAGGAGGATGCAACAATGATTTCCATATCATTACCAAGTCCAAAATGGCTTGAGGAAGCTTGCAAGTAATGGATAGAAAAAAATACTTTACATTAGCTCACCCAATAGGTTGACATAGATCCCAACCCACCTAAAAGCTATATATGGAAACACGATACATTATTTTATAAAGGGTGCAATTTTTTGGCAAAAATATTGACCATAAAGAATTTATTCATAGAGGAGTTACATTCATCACCAATAGTATGTCACTATGTATTTCATAAAACCTATGAAAGAACTAGGTGTTCATTCTTTTGGGAAGGCATGAAAATCGATATATAGGATTTTTTAGCATTGATCGATAAACTGTCATGAATATTCTATTGGATAGTCCGTAACAAAAAATTTGATAAATTATACTTAAAAATCCAAAATCTACATTATGAGCATTTATTTATCTTTAAATGTCTAGATTTCTAAATTACTATTTATTGTATATTCATGAAAATGATAATTATTTAGAAAAGAGATAACAATGAAATGAAAAATCACAAACCATAATTTGACAAAATATACAACCTACAAAACCCTTTCAAGAGAAAACTCAGTTGGAATGTGAGGTCACTGTGCTAAAGTGACAAATTTTTACCCCCAAAAAATGTCATTTTATGCCTCAAAATGCTCTTGGAAGATTTCAGACCACAATTTACAAATTGGGTCTGGCCTATAAAAATGGTCCTATGAGCTAATTCCTCCACTTTCCCACTCTAAAAGCATCAATATGGATGAAAAAAAAATGATCCAATATGGATCACACCTCCTCGTTTTGGGAGGCTTTAAGGTCACAAAATATTCTATAGGTGAGGGAACTTTTCCTCCACATTCTCTCGATAGTACCATTTATCCTTTCTTGGAAGTTGTCCTTGCAACCCAATCTACCAAAGGTCATGTTTCCCCTATCTTTTAGTTCTATACCTCTTCTTCAAAATTGTATCCTCTATCAAATCTGCATGTCCATCCGATGTTGAATCTTATATAGAAGGTAGGTTCTATTCCTCTTTTTAATCTAACATGGAAGGCTCATACAATTTTAGATTTTCCATGCTCACAACTAGTAAATGCACATGTATTGGGGTAGAATGGGTCTATAGGCATTATATCCCACCTTTTCCAATATCTCAAAGGGACCATACTGCAAATCCTTTAATTTCTTACCTGGATCCTATAGCCTCTCCTTGTTCAATTGTAACCATACTATGTCTCCCACCATGAACAACTTCTATGTTTTGTGTTGATCATGCTAGCCTTGTACTTTGCCTATGACTTTTGCATTGTCTCATGTATATGTATATGGATCTAACTAATCTTCTCCACCAACTTTTCATCCCTCAAGGAATCCCTTGTAAGATCCTCCCTTAGTCCTCCTTGCCACCCATATGCAATATGCAATGGTGAATGTGGAAAATGTCCAAAAAATGTTTCAAATGGGGATTTACTAATAGAAGTGTGGACTGCTCTATTATAAGAGTGTTGTATATCTACCATATTTTCTTTCCCCCCATGAGATAGTGTTTCCACTTATTCGTATATTATACTAGGGCATAGAGCTCCTTTTCATAGGTAGGGTATTTAAGAAATATACCATGAAATACTTCAGAATGGTAGCATACAGGCATCTCTCCCTACATCAAGATCATTTCCATAACATATCCACTCGTACCTATCTCCGCTTTTAAGGGTTTTTGCAAGTTCGATAATTCCAAAACTAGTACTTAACTTATCTTCTTCTGTAGCGCTTGAAAGACCCTTTGTTGACCCTTTTCCCACTAGAAAATCTTGCCACTTGTTGTTATGGCATATAGCGATGTTTCTAGTGCTAAAAATGAGGCTTTGAATTTCCTCGGGTATTGTGTTGCCCCAAAAAAACTCCTAACCTAATAAATATTGGTAGGAATCAACTTCATGATGGGATCCATCCTAGGAAGATCTATTTTTAGCTCTCCTCCACCTCTCACATACCCCAAATACACCAAAGGCTACTATTCAAACTCACACTTCTTGAAATTTTATGACAACTAATGCTTTTTTAATGTCTCTAGCACCTGCCAAAAATGTGAGATGTGCTCCTCTCATGTAACATTTTATACAAGTGTATCATCCAAATAGAAAATAATAAATGAATCTATAACATGGCACAATATATCATTCATTATCTTCATCAACATAGTTGGTGCATTACTTAAGACAAATTTCATGACTAACCACTCATACAAACCTTGCTTGGTTTTGAAGGTGGTCTTCCAAGTATCTTCTTCTTTGATGTGAACCTGGTGATATCCAAACTTTAATTTTATCTTGGTGAAGTAATTTTCTTGCTACAACTGATCCAACAAATCATCAATCCTGGGCACATGGTATTTTTTCTTATCTTTGTTTTTTTCAATACTTTGTAATTCATGTGCATTTGCTAAGTCCCATCCTTTTTGGAACTATGATGATGGGTAACTCATAAGGTGATGTACTCGATTGAATGACACCATGTTCTAGTATTTGTTGTAACTATTTCTTCACCTTAATTACTTCTATAATGGAATGTTTGGCAATGGGGAGTCTAGCAATAGTTGGATGTTGTGCTCCACTTCCCTCTTGGGTGGTAACCCTTTAGGGTCTCAAAACACATCCACGTATTCTTATGGAAACACCTTCGATTGTTGTTTTTATTTATTAGCACACTCATCCAAGGATGACTTTGCTGTTTCTATAGACGTATTCTCTCTTAAAAATATTAAAACAAAATTATTGCTAGAACTAATTAGTTTCTTGGCTTGGCTGGCACTTACCAGTGAAATTTTTTATTTTCCTTTATGCATGTTGACGGTGAATTATTTTCCATCCTTAGTGATTTTATATAGGTTGGATCTTTGAATTAACATTACTTCTTGCATGTACATGTAGGGACTTCCAAACACCACTTTACATACATCAAGTGGAACTACATCTAGTTCTACCTCATCAATAAAATCATCACTGATAGCAAATCTAATTTTGCACTATTATTTTACCTTTAACTCTACATCATTATTTACTTATCCCAATGGATATTAGGTTGGATGATCACAAAGTTACAATCCCAATTGGTTGAACAACTCTACCTCAATGAGATTCACTTGTGATCCTAAATCAAATAGAGCATCAATATTTGTCTTCATGGCCTATATATTTATGGGACGGAGTTTGTTCATTTCTTTCTATTTCTATTTCTAAAGGCTACTTAGATTAACCTCCTTCTGCACTAATGTACAAAAAATATTCTCATCCATCTTCAAGTTGATTTCAACTTGGTTTCTTAAATTAGTGGCCATAAGATTCTTCTTCTTATTATCTTACCTTTTTTCTTGGAGTTAAGCTCGAGATGCAACTTCTAGAACTTCTCCTTTGTATGACCATTAATATTGTAGTGGTTTTAGTGATTTTTGGGATCCTTGCACTAGTGTGTTGTGGTTTTCATATTTTTATCTTTTCCCCCTTTCCACTTCTTCTTCCCCTCCTCAAAAGCATCTTCGTGCTCTTTCTACTTTGATACATGTGATTTCCCTTTCTTTTGGCCGATGTATTCTAGGTAATGTAACTGTAAATAAGGCTCATCCAATAATCTAGGCTTAAACAACATCATTGGATTTCAAAAATGGTTGTGTAGACCTTGTAGATACTTTAGGATTACACTATGGGTTCTTTTGGGAGATATCTAGCAATATGGTCATCTTTCTAAACTATGTTGTGTACTCTTTTACATGTTGCCCCTACTTCTACTTGAAGTAGTGCCACTAGATCCATTGGTACTCTACATACACGATAGGGTAAAATTTTGAATTTATGAGGGTTTCAAATTCCTCCCACTTAGTGACTAGAGGATCTTCCTCCAACCTCAAGGTCTCTGTGTGCCTTTCTCACTAGGTCATTGCATGGACCTCTAATTTTATTCATGCAAATGAAATATTTTGTTCCTCCTCTATATGATGAACACTTACATAAACTTCTAATTACTGCAACCAATGATTTAGCTTCAGGGCATCCATATCACCTTTATATGGCTTGATATCGGCTTTCACTTTCATTTTGAACAGGTACTATGAATGGTTCATGACACTCAAATTGTATTGATATTTTTTTATTCCTTTCTTCAACTCATTCTTTATTTCTTCTTAACCTCTCGATATCCCCTCTAGTTGGACTTCTACATTAGAACCCCCATATTCTCTGAATAACTTGAGCTTATTTCTTAGTACTACCTGAAGAGATTCATGTTATGATTTATATTTTTTAATTGTGCTTCTAGCCCTGAAAAACTCTCTTTTTTAGGATCATGAGGGTTATTCACCAATTTGTCGACCATGACTAGGGTTTTATGACTTTTGGCTTCTCTGATCTAGATCCCTTGCAAATATCCACAATATATCCAAAGAAACCTACTTGAATACCAATATGATCCAGACATTTTCATTTATATTCAAGTGGATAGTTCATCATAATAGATCTAATAAATTATACTTAAAATTATGATTTCTATAATAGGAGGATTTATTTCTCTTTAGATTTATGGATATATAAATTATTATTTATTTCATATGCATGAGAATTATATTTATGAATAAAATATAGAACATTGAAATAAAATCTCACAAACCATGATTTGACGCAAGATATAATCTAGGAAATCATGTTGGGAGAAAATATAGCTGGAAGGTGAGGTTGCCTTACTCTCTTTGTCCAAATAGAAAATTGCACAAATCCTCTAAGTTTTCTCTCTCCCTATCAATATTGGATAATATATTCATCTATAGAACAAAATTAATTCTAAGAGAATGGAACCCCTTTCCTCCTAGTGGCCCGGTTATAACATAGCCCAGTAGCCTACTAGTGGTTAGGTTTAAATCCCTCAATTCTTAACAAAAATTACAATAAAAAATATTCTAGAGTATTATTCATAATTATCACATGGCTAGCACATTTTCCATGAATAATTGGGGATTATGTGGAATCCTCTTGAATTGTGGTGGCAAAATCAAAAATTTCAACTTCTTAGTGGCATAACTTTTGCATACTTACACCGATCGAGGTGATTTTTGCACTATTGGAAAGGAATATGTGTGTATAATAAGAGAATAAAGTGTGCCAGTAAAGGGAAAATAGTTACCCCAAAAAAAACATCATTTGATGCCTCAAAATTATCCTATAATGTTTCAGACCCCAATTTTCCAAACTATGTCCAACTGATAAAAATTGTCCTATGAGTTATTTCTCCACTTTTTCCACTGTGAAAGCATCGAGATGGATGAAAAACAAAAAAATTATCCAATATAGATCAATCATATTTTAATCTTTCTAAAGAAACAAGGGAGAGAGAGACAATGTCAATATTAAGGGAAATGCAACCTCTACCAATCCTAACACAATTATACACAAACATTTCAATGGATTTTATCATGGGACTCCCAAAAGCAGGAAAAAAATCAACCATCATGGTGGTGGTTTATTATCTTTCAATAATTTCTCATTTTTATTCCTTAGCTCATCCTTTCACTCTTTCCTCATTTTCCTATGCTTTCGTGGCATAGATATTTAAGTCAGACGGTACATCCACTTTTATTGTCTTAGATTGAAACTCCACACTCACTAATAAAGTTTGGAAATATCTATTTAAACTTCAAGGGAAATAGTTGAATATGAGAACTACATATCATCCTAAAAACTATGTTTAAATATAAGTGGTCAACAAGTGTTTGGAAACCTATTTGAGATTCTTTTCTTCCAAACATATGCACCTATGGGAATGGAAGCCTTCCCTTGTTGAATGGTGGCACAATACCATTTGTCATGGAGCTACCAAAATAACTCTATATGAAGTTATTTATGGCAAAAAAACATTTTCCATGTCATCCTATGTACTGGGAAAATCCAAATTTCATGTAGTAGATAGATCACTTCACACTAGAGAATCCATTATCCATATCCTCAATGACAACTTGGTTGTGGAACAAAAAAATAATGAAACAACAAGTTGATCAACATAGGTCCAAGTTTTATTTTTCCAAATGGGATTATGTGTTTCTTTTCATACATCCTTATAAACAAAGATGACTCAAATATAAATTTCCTCAAAAACTATCTCCTATGTTCTATGATCCCTAATAGATCATACAACACATAGTTATGTCATTTGCAAACTAGCTCTTCCATCCTAATTCAGGATTCATATAGTATTTTATGTGTCTTATTTGAAGAGGGTTGTGGGATCAATTTTCAAAGTATAGACCAACCTATGATAATTTGACGACGAAGGTTGCTTTTGGCTATAGCCTGAAGTAGTATTAGATACTATAGAGCATAAATTTCACTAGAACATGATCAAGTAAGTATTGATCTATTGGAAAGATATGCAACTAGAAGTTACCACATGGGAACCAATGATGTTTCTCTAATAATTTCCTCACCTCCAGGCTTGGGATAATGCTAATTTTGAAAGGGGGGTTCATGTTAGGGTCCTACCATAACCCCCTTAGATATTTTATTAATGTATGAGTCCTCCTTCCCTAAATAATGCCCCATTAACAGTGTTAGAAACCCATCAACCAAAGGGGTCTCCCTTGTATGAAGTTGCAATTAGACCTCACACTATTTGGAGTAGGATTCCTAATCAGGAAACTGGGTTGGTTTCTATTATCCTTAGTAATTTTCCTTGGCTTCAACTATCAACATAAGAGATTATATGAACAATCTTTGAAACAAACAACTAATTTGACACTATGAGACATACAATCACAATGTATATAAGGTGCTTTGATGACAAGGAAAGAGAGAGCAAGCCTCTAGAAGAAAAGTAATAGTACTATCCTAAAAAAGACACACAATAGCATGAGAGGATTGTTAGTTAACTTGAAAAGTAGTTCACAAGATCAAAATGATCATAAAAGTATGTAATGACACACATTCAACAAGATACATACCAAATCCAACGAAATAGTTCATTTTCATTAATATATGTTAACATTTAAACATACACCAGAAACAATGAAATAATGGCCTTACAATCATTCACGACATATGCATGAAAGTGTGTTAGCTTTGAGAGCTTCATATATTAAGTGAATGTCCCAAGATATATAATCAAAATGCTACCACACTAGCCCCAATAGTGGAACATTAAGTCACTTCTTTCTCCTCCAAAGAAATATCTTCTCTCATATGCAAAACTAGAGCAGCCAAGGTGAAAAGTACAAATTCCCCTCTATTGAGCTATGAGGGTGTATTTATAAAAAAATGAGGTGACTCTCCACCTCCCATGTGACACTTGACCTCCTTCATGACTCTTGAGCTTCTACTATGAATTTTCAAATTCCTATGTGACTTTGATTTTCCACATGAATTTATAACTTTCTAGCGAATTTTCATATTCCATGTGGGACCATTGGGATTCCACAGATTTTACATTTTCTCATTTTTGGAAATTACATAATTACATTCCACATGTGATGTGGAAAAAAAAATTGAATCATATGACTTTGTAATGACACCATGAGAATATATGACTTGGCGATGGTTACATAAGAATTCATTCCATCAATGCCAATCTCTTCTCCTTGCTTCTATGACTTTAACTTCTTCGTGATGGATATTTTTCTTGTTATTTATCTTCACCCTCCAAAGGGTCTAGATGAGTGTCAGAACATTCCAATTCATCTTGAGTTACCATCTCTCCGCCATGGTCCAAGATTCTTTCATGTCCTTCATGATGGTTCCTCTTTGTGTTTTTTCTTCGTAAGTGATTTCTTACATTCTCTCCTTGGTTTCCTCCTTGATCATCATTCTATCACATCAAGATAATAATACTTGTAGATGGAATTCACTCATGACAAGACAAAATTAGTCCAGAAATTTCCTAGTCTATCTTGTTCTTCTTGCAACACACTTGATGAGTCAGGACAAAGTGCAGGAATGAGGAGAAGGCTTAGGGATTGGGTAGCGTGCAGTTCCATGATTTCAATGCACAGTGGCTGAGGGACTGGAAGAAAATACTAGGTAGTTGACGAAGTCAATGATGCAGTGAGGTAGGTTTGCTCACAATGATTGTGCAATGCAAATTCCTAGGAGAATTGAGACAAAGGATTACACAGTTGAGCAAGTTAAGGATTGAGACGGAGATTGAATATTGACTGAGATTGCACAGTGCATAGTGGAAGCCTCACTAGTAACAAAAAATTATATGGTAAATATCAACAATATTGTTAAAATTAAAATCTACCCTTATAATATCAAGCCAAGACATAACTACAACAAAAACCCCATTTGATATAACAATATTGTTAAGTTTTTCCCAATTGGGATGGGAGGCCACCTGTTATAAGAGGTTTTGGGGGTGTGCCCACCACCCCATTGAATATGCATACCATTAAGTGGCCTTCCCCACCCCCCCTAGTATGAAGCAGGTGAAACTCCTTCATCATTTTCATGCATGTAGCACCATGGATACAAATATATTTTGTATGAGTTGAGTACTAGGTAAATGAAGTCTAGGAATAGTAAATCCTTGGTGTGAGTGGGATTATACATCACTTGTAGGAGTTTGTTAGGAGATATTTGTAGTGCTGGGAAGCTAGAACTTCAAGCAGGAGATTTGGAGTTTATGTTCCTAAATTGGAAGGGTGAAGGTGGTGAGAAGGTTGAGGACCACAATGGTTGTCCATCCTTGATTGTATGCATGAGTCTCAGAGTTATTAGCTATCTTGAAGGTTGTGATGGAAGAAAATATGCAAGCATAAACTTGACAGTGCCTACTCCTAATGGTATTTTAGATTAGAAGTGGAGTTGACTTGTTTACAATTCTTGCTCAACATGTTGTAGCAACATTGTATTGGTGTGTCTTAGTGATCTTAAATGGGTAGTCATTTTCCTTCTGCCCTATATTGCTAATATTGTGAGTCTAGTTGGTAGTTTGGTGTTTCAATTATGTAGGGTTTGGTTGACCTTTTGCTATTGTTTTGGGTTATGTGATTTGGAAGGGTTTGGTGTTGGGATAAAATATTTTCAATTCTAGATATTTTGGCTTTCTATGGAAGTCTTCGTGGAATGCTTTTCCTAGTGTTGGTTCTATGTTTCATGGAGGGTTCTAGGTTTGTCAAAATTTAGTGTTTTTATACCAGTTTGAGTTGGTAATGTTGGAGATATATACAATGGCAGGGGAAGTTGTGAGTGTGGCTTTGTATTCTACATTCACAACGAGAGAGGGGATTATGAGGTGTCCTTTTGATAATTGGAGGTGTCTTCAGTTAGGAGTCTGGGTGGTTATTCTTTCCAAGGGGTGAGTCATGCCTCGAAAAATATGAGAGGTTGTCGTGGGGTAAGTCACCAAGGGGCAGGTGGAAGGGGTCATCCCATTAATTCTTGTTCCCAGTCATATGCACATAACGCTATATTCAATTATTTCTTAACAACCTCCTATAGCACCCAGGAAGAGTTTTGAAGATTGGAGGCTCAGGTTGCAAAAGAGTGCTAAGATTATTAAGATTCAGATTTGTTGGAGGAGGTGTCTTAATGGCATCCTAACCTTAGTCATACTAAGGGATGAAGGAATAATTATTTGCAGAGAGTCACGCTTCATTTGTAGTTAAATACCTTTCTTGGGAGAGTATTAAAGGAGAAGCTTGAATACAAGAACAACATTATCTCCTTTCTCAATGATCTTCAATGTAATGAGTGAAAGCAACAAAACAGTGTGAATAGATTGGAAGCATGCTTAACTCACATTGATAGGCACATCCAATGTGAGTTTAAGCCCTTTATGCAACCTAGTTCAAGTATGAAGTATATGGATCCTCTATCATCATATAATTCCTTATTTGGTTTTAAGACATGGTTATGTTTTGTTAGGTTATAATACTTTATTTTCTTGTTTAGTCATTTTTTTTTGGGTCATCTATGTAGACATTTTGTGACTTTGATATTAGCCTATAACTTCGATTTCCAAAATGATAAAGTGAATTTGGTAATTTTAATGGAATGAGCATTAATGTAAGTTGATTTGGAAAGTAATTAAAATAATTAAAAAAAAATGATTTTAAAAATATATATCGTTAAGTTTCCAATATACTTTTATGATATCAACAATATTGTTAAAATTCAAATACCCACCCAGGTCTTTCATGCATAGGTTTATAAAACTCATAAAAATTGGTATCCAAACACATATTTCTAAAAGAAAAAAATTGAACATGAAATTTTATTTCTACTCGTTATCTTTTAATAATTATAGTAGTGTGGGTTTGTTATTAACGGATTATAAAATTAAATAAATAAAGATACACATTAAGTAGTTATAAACTCCAAGAGTTAAAATTAAATAAATAAATAATTATAAATTTGGATAACCAAACACATGTATCTTTGTCAAATATTTGACAACAAAGAAATGATGTTTTTATCTTTCTTTTTCTTTAATTGTACTAGTAATTATTTATAATAAATAAATGGTCATAATCATGACAACCAAGCACTCCTAACAAAGAAATGTTTTTATTTAATTGTTTATAATAAATAAATGGTCATAATCATGACAACCAAACCCTCATCTCCATGGAAGAAAATTTTTAACATTAGAGAAATGCCAATTTTAAACGGTAACCCATCACACATTAATAAATAGATTGTTTACCCAATCAGTTTAATTTTGAAATAAATGATCACACATTAATAAATAGATTGTTTCCAATCAATTTAATTTTGAAATAAATGATAATTAATTAATATTAGCTTTCAATTTGTAATAAATAGATTATTTATCATATCAATTTGTAATAAATACATTACTTATCCCATTAATTTAGTTTAAAATAAATGATAATTAATTAAATCTTCATTTTTAAATTAAAAAAATTGTATTCAATTATATCTCAACCTTTAATAATAATAAATTATTTAATCATTCAACTTAATTTTAAATAAAAGAAAATTAATTTTATTAATTAATTATCATTAAATATATAATATTAGAAGAATTCCATCAACCTTCCACGCGTGAAAAATAAACACCATGTAACAAAAAGAAGACAATATGATGAAAGGGGGGAAATTGCTCTAGCTTTTATAGTTGTGGAGATAAACTTTTGATAATTATTTAAAAATCTATCCCAATCTTTGATTTTTATGATGATGCAGTTTTTTTTTATCATGAGCCTGAACTCTGTGTGTATGGCAAGATGGTTTGGGTGGTTTGAATGGGTGTTGTCAGTGCTACTCGGTGGTGGCGTTTGGTGCAATCTGGGATTTCCCTTCACACTGTAAGGCTTTGTTTGAAAATGGAGCAATCCTTCGCTCCCTAAATCAAATTGAAACTGCTACTTGGGAGGTGAAGCAACGGCCATGAAAACCTGGAGGCTACTTTTGTGGTGAAGTAGTGGCCATGAAAACCTGGATGCGGCTTCGGTGGTGGCCGCATGGTTGGTCAATATTCAAGCGACCGATGTTTGAGTCGAAAGGTGGTCGGAGTGGTAGTTTTCGGACTACGTCGGGCTCTGGTGTGTATGGCAAGACGGTTTGGGTGGTTTGAATGGGCACTGTCGATGTCGTTGGGTGGTGGTTTTTGGTGCAATCTAAGATTTCCCTTCACACTACTAAGCTTTGTCTGAAATTTGAGCAATCCTTCTCTCCCTGAATCAAATGGAAGTCGTTTTTGAGATATTTTTCATTATTTTCCTCCTCCTCTCTATGCTCCTCATTCTCTATTCATTCGTGGTTACACACTCGCGGTTTCATTTGGGGAAAGTCCATGGCGGGTGACCATTCGATTATTGAAACTTCAAGCTCTGGGAGGGATTCTGATTCCTCGGATACTTTGGAACAATCTAGGTTGTTCTTACTTTGGCATAAATGATTGGATTTGTTTATCATATCTAGACCCTGTAAATATTTTGGGTTTTAGTGTTGTAATCGGTGGTGGAAGTGTATGGGGTGTTGTTGTTATTGCTACTTCCACATCTTGCATGCCTGGGGATTCCAATGCTTCTTTCCGGCCTCCACCTCTTTTTTAGTCACCATGTTTCGTTTCCCTATAATTTTTTAAAAAACTCACCTACTCGATCTTAGTCTTGGGATGATCAATCATTAATCTGGTTTCCAGTATGTTGTAATTCTCTTTGCCCCTTGAGGACCTTTTTCGTCCTGCCATAACGCCTTAGGTGTGCCCACCTATCCTAGTTTTGGGATTCGATCACCACCTACCTCCATTTCCTCTTGGCCTCCCTCGGTTTCATTACCTTGTGTGTTGTCCCTCTAACTTCTTCATTACTTCCATAACATGCTCTATCCTCCATCATGTGCTCCAGATCGACCTTCTCAAGGCTTTCTTTAGTTGGGTACATTTTTTTATTCCTGTCACCTTTTCCCATAGCAGTCACCCAAAATGGGCATTTATTCCCTGACTATTTTTCTCTCTTGTCTTCCTTTATTTGGTATATCTACTTTTTTAGGTGGATATATTGGGTGGTTTCCATATTTAAGTAATTGCCTGTATGATTTCATGTTTCTCTTGGGATCGTGCCCGGGATGGAATTCCGACCCGACATTCTTGATACTGACACGTCGGCTCATGAGGCATATATCTATGCCACGTTGGAGACAGAGGTGGCTTATGACACTTAGCGGGATAATCATCCCCCCCCCCCCCCCCTTCTCTCAGCCGGTGGGCCTCAAAATCGGTCACACCCCCCTATTATGCGGATTAATCCCTCTCGCAGACAAGAGCGATCTCCCTAGTATCCTATGGATAGCTAGAAACAAACATCCATTTGTAAATCATTTTCTCTAGATTATTTGCAATTCAGAATTATTATAAGCAAAGAAAGAGGATATGCCTCTACCTTGAAATCCAACGTTCAGTGCAGCCTTTTATCCAGTCGCTCCAAAGAGGCTTCTTTAGTAATCAGAACCTACAATTAAAGACAGACAAAAGAATTAAAAGCACCTGCAACATATAATAATTAAGAACAAATAATCTAACTTAGTGATCAAGGAATATAAGTATTGAATTATTCAAATAGACACAAGAACAACTCAATGAGAAAAGGAGATCCATATGTATTATCTTGAATGAAAAGAGTAACTTTACAACTTGATGCCTTGATGTCATACAAGTTCCTCCCGAGGTCCTAAACAATGGTTCATCCTTTAGATTGACAAGCCTTCCTCTCTTTGAACTAGCATGAAGTTACGAACATGAGTGTGTGATCATTCTCATGCCAATAATAACTAGTGTAGAGAGTATGTTCTCTTGAGAATTTCTTTAGCAATTACTTTCTACAAACTACCATCTACACTTGAGACTAAAACATGAGCTCAATTTATAGGGAATGGAGGTAGTTTTAGTTCCATAAAGAGGGGAATGGATTCCTCTCATGAAGGGATTTGAGCTCCATAGACCAAGGGATAAGCTCCATGAGTGAAGGGATAGAGCTCCATGAGTGGAGGGATAAAGCTCGAACTAATCGTGCCTCTAGAAGCTTCCAATTGGGAGAATATTTGACCAGCTAGGCTTCTAGAACTTACTTTTTCCTTTATATTACTGTTTACGGGGGTCCGCAGGTTTTATAAGTAGAATGTGCAGGATCTGCCATAGGCTATAGAACAAATATCTGCGGATCCATAGGAAAGAGCTAGGAAAAGTGTGGAGTTAAAATTTTAAGGGCTTTAATGAGCTTTTCTCTAATTCCAAGACTTGGTTTATGAACATTAGGGTTTTTGACCTCTAAGGGAGCATAATATAGGTAGTGATGAACCTATATAGACAATCAAATGTCTTGGTGACAAAATAACATGTAACATATTTCCCCCTAAAGTGCGAAGTCTGAGGTAGTTCTGAAGAGTGAAGTGCTTTATCATTTCGAGGATTGGATTGCGGATACGCCAATCGAAAACCTGTAAAAACATTCAATGCATATATATATATATATATATATATATCATCACTAAGGTAGGCATTCCCATACTGAGATCAAAACTAACTACATGTTCTGATACATAAATGATTTTAAAATTACATCAATAGTAGACACGGCATGGGCGCAACTATATGTCATAAGTTGTCTACTATATCATGAATAATAAAACTCATCGTAGCTTGGATGATGGAAACTAGATCCAGGGTCTTGATTTCCTCTTCCCGAACTAGTACGATTCTATCCATGAGATTGATTGTGTCGAAGTCGAACATAGTAGAAACCACTTGATTACTAGTCGATGATGTAAATTGTTAACAAGTGTGAGAGAAACCACCAATAATGAAAATGGATCTCAAAGTACTCAGTACAATCCATGTAGTTTGAATGAATGATTTGCAGTTGAACACTTCACGGAATCATCAATCGAAGGTCAATGATGCAACCTGTCATCGAAGGCGAGAAACCTGCCATTAGGTCATGCAGATCCCAAGGTACTTATAGGATTCTAGATCAAATTTCTAGATGATGAGTTGTCGTTGATAGAAAGTGACCCATCGTAGGAAATCCCATGACACGAAACTATTAGATCAAGTTTTGAAGAAATATTTGCAAGGACTAACTCAGGGATGGTCAACACGAATGGAGACAAATGTTTGCAATGAATGGTTTATTTGAATTGTCTCTTGAACACATAACAACATTGCAAATGGCTTGGTAGCAATTGAACTAAAGTTAATACCTAGAAACCAACTGAAGACTTTCAATGTTGTTTGATTAACTGTTAGACAAAGGATTTTCCCAACCTAGGTACAAGTGTAACAAAAGTTTTGTGTTCAAGAGTGGTATACTGATTTTTAAAACAAGGGTAAAAACTCGATTCCTTTTCTCTTTTTTCCTCCAAAATTACTGGAAAGTACCTCTTTATTTTTGGAAAGCTTGAGGAGGATAACGTTTTCTTGTTGTGTAATCTCATCCTTCGGATGAGTCCATATTAGTATTAAAATCGAACCCTGAGAAGGAGTGGTTCGTTCCTATTTGTAATAGATAGGTCCTTTATTGTTAAATTTTAACGAGTCCAGTATAGGAGAAACTCGGCGTTTTTCAGTTTTAGGGAGTTAGAAGCAAAACATAAGTAAACTCTATGGTTGTACTTTTTCATAAATTTAGTCTCTCAAGCCCAAAAAAGGATAAAATAATGCAGGAGAGAACTCTATTAACCATGATTAGTCAACGTATACCTTTTTCGTAAATAGTCAATTTCAGCCCAGAAAAGGGGTAAACTTTTACTGAAGGGACGACTGTTCATTTCCTTTAACGAGTTCAAATACTCAAGTACTCGGTAATATTTTTATATTTGGAGAGTCTGAAAAGGGCTTAAAATAGAACTCCAGGGTTTCTCTTTTTCATAATTTTCAAGAGCCCAAAAAAGTGATAAAAGTATACTCATCATCAAAATAATTCTCTTCACCAAAAATCTGTAATCTGCACAAAAACTCAAAAAAATTAAAAATACTTGTTCCAAAGAAGTAAAAATATCGAAAATATCCTTTTTAAAGTGAAAATAAAATATATTACTTTATTGATTCAAAAACTATAAAAAGGAGTTTAACAAAATCATTTTCACCTTTTATCTTCAAAGAAACAAATTGAGAGCTTTTGGAAAACAAGTTCCGGAGTTAATATCAGGAGAACTGACCATTCAAATCATGATTTGTCAGAATCAAGTAATCCACATCACTTTACTCTTCATTTCTACCTGTTTCAATTCTTTTTTCTGGCTTTAATTTCATTTTTTAGGGAGAAATTATGTTAAAAAATGTGCTCTCAGGGGTCCGTAGGTCATGCGCCCGCTACCTGTGGACCCCGATAATTTTATAAAAGGAAAATTATTGGGCTACCGCGGTTTTTGTGTGGAGTCTGTGTGGACGTCCGCACTATCTCCGCATAAAAATTGTGGAGGCGCCACGAGTGTTTTAAAATTTACAAATTATCCTAGAATTGATTAAATTTTTTCACTCCAATTGCAGGCTAACTTTCAAATGTGTTCAGTTGCAGGCTATTTCACCATGCTAGAGTGGAGATAACGTGAGTATGAGGCTATAGAAAACGAAGCCATGAATGATCCTCAAACAATGTGAGTGTTAAAAAAATGTGGTTTATATAAGTTCTGGGTGATTCAGGGCATGAAAGCACAAGTAGAGTTGATGACATGGTCAGTGAACACATGGGATGTTCAAGATCAGTGCTTTATCATTGGTGACCATCGGCTCACAATCGAGCTCGAGGATATCTATTTTCTCACTGGATTGTCCCGAAGAGGAGAAAAAATATCCTTGTTTGGGGCTAGACAGGGTGGCCTACCTATTGCTAGCTACAAACAATAGTTTTGCAGTGATGAGGAAGATCCAAAGGATAATAGCATAGACATAAAAACTATCTTTTGATTGGATCTCAAAGTGATTTCATTCATGATAACTGGGTTGTGTGGAAGTGCGGCTCCACGTGTAGCCACTAAATCTCAAATGCAGACCGCAGTGGAGTGTTTCAAAGGCACCATATTCAACTAGTGCGAAGGGGAATTGGCCAACATGAAATGCCAACTAACCAGAGAAAATAATGCAAAGTTAAAAAACTTTGGTTATGGCGCCATTTTAATTTCCTTTGCTTTGGAGAGAATCCCACTCCTCGCCCCTCAGCTTATTCCAGTGGATCGTGGGGAACCTCAGGAACCTCGAATGGTACGTTGGGTTGCATTAATGGCCCACCATGGTGGTGATGGTAGTTTAGTGGTTCGGTTCACTCTGGTGTACTTTATGTGGCTAAAGAATCAATTCTTCACCATCGAAGACTTCCCCTATGCAGGTATAGATTTCAGAGGTGATCCTGAGATGTCCTTTCCTCCAGGGGCATAATGGGACAAACCATGTAAGAGAACCATTTTGATGTTTTTTAAATCTATTTTTTATTTGTTTTTTATCGTCCAATACTGATAACAAAATTTAAATGCAGATGTTAGTCCACGAAGACCAGCTACACTCCGTCGCTTTGATAGGTGGCAAGCAGAGCCTATAGCACCACCACAGGATCAGGCAGCAGAGATCCTAACTGATATGGAACATAACCTGGAGAGGTTAACCATAGATATTCTCGAGACAGGAACATATGACATTCCTCTTCGGCTTCAGAGACATGTTACAGGTGTACCAAGACAGTTTAGGAGATTTCTGCGCAAGGTGGTGCGTGCCATAGTCTACTATCATGATCATCATCACGGATAGTGAATGATCATTGTGGATTGACATATTTTTTTTTTTGTATGAGTATCTATTAGATCATAAGGTGTTTGAACCTATGATCATAGACGATGTAATATTTTTTGAAAACAAACCTATCTATGATATTACTACTTTGTCTGAATATCTTGTTCAACATGTATCGAATGTTGTTTTGGTTTATTTTTTTAATGTTTCAAATGTCTATTTAAAAAAATATTAGCTAATGTGTCAGCCAATGTGTTTAAATTTCTTGAAATGTGTTGATATTTGATGTAATCAAACTGTCATTCCAAGAGATGAGCCATAAAAAAAAATCTCAATAACAGTGGATTTTTAATTGCGTATACTCTTTTTAAATGTAATACAATGAGTTTTGAATCTAACCTAATGATCAAACGTCAAATACCAAATGAAGTGGCATCAAATAGTAACTCAATGACTGTGCTATATTCTGCAATATTTTTCGTTGTTTGACCAAGGCTTACCCCATGCATAGAAACTAACTCATCAGTGGGTGAATAGATAACCCAAGCTGCGGAAGAAATATTCTGTGTACTACGATAGGCACCATCAGCAAAACCAATGTACGTTTGAAGGGATGTCGACATCTGCAATATCAATAGTAATCAAGATAAACAGTGATAGTAGTAAAAACAAACTTAAACTAGGCACACGTATCTAATCTAAGGTACACTACCTAAAAAATAACTAATATACAAGTGAGATCTTTGTTGAGTCCCGAATTTGCCTCTTTTCCATACACTTTTCCATATCTTTTTCACTCACCTAAACCTCCAAAATTGTCAATATCATGTGCAAAAGGGTACCTAACATGGTTTTTAATTATGTTTTTGTGTTTTCTATTTGATTTAGATTTTGTTCATATAGCTGCGGAAACTTGCCACTTTCCGCAGCTGCTGCAACTTTCCGCAGCTATTTTGTGGAATTATATGCTACAGGTGTCTACAAGGGAAACGAGCCACATGGGCAGGCTAGGAATGACGAGGACATGGTTCGTGTCCTATTGGTTCAAGTAAATTCGTCAAAGAAAGCCGCGGTCAAAGCCATCCACGTGGAAGTCAACTATGGAGTTCTATGTCGGCTGGACTCTGTTTCGTGGCATATAAACATCTATACGGCCGTTTCTAAGCTTGCGGAGGTTAATTGAACATACGTAAAGTTAACAGAAGGAGTTGAAATCAACATCCACCTTCCTTAGATCAATTTTCAACATATCCATATCGCGGCCGGCAATCGCGTCTCATCTCTTTAGCGAACTGTCATAAACCCGGGGAGTGGGACTGGGTTAAGCACATATCGACGTTTGTACGTAGGGGTCAGGTGATCACATTGTGGTGATAAATAAAATTGTGAAACTATTTCTTATTTGCATTTGTAGTGAATGATGCCTTGAACGTGAACATAGATACTATAATAAGCCTTTTATTATGAAAACTACTGTTTTACAACTTAATTAAATGTTTGAGATCGTACAAAATGTAAAGGCACAAGTAAGTTAATATTAATGTATATATTTCTCATTTCATTTCTTTAAAAAGTCATTGTATCATAATCCATTACATGTTCATATTTTGTAGTTGTTTCATTTATGTTCATACATTTCCATAATTTCCATTTCATTTCTGTCATTCATGTTTTTATGATTGTTAATCACTGATCAGTTTTCTTGTGCAGGTTTTAGGTAGACAGCCCGGGCATTTTCATAGTATTTTGGCTAATGAATACTGTGACGATTTCTCTTCTCGATTTGCTTTGTTGACTTTCATTTTAACTTCGGTTTGCTTTATTCATTTCGGTTTTGTTTATACGATTAGGTAGTTCATTTAAATATAATAGTGCTCATAATGTCTTGATTGCCTCTTGAATAATTGGTGCAAGTGACAGTCAGGCCGATATGTAAATATGGTTTGAAAATATTCATTCTTTCTTGTAAATTTAGATATGTTAAATCATGTATGACATCTTCGATTCTCCCAGAAAGTTCCAGTGAGTGAGTAGCGGGGCCTAATGGTGTTTCATATGGTTTAGTATTGATTTGTTTATTTTTAGTTAAATAATGATTCTGGGTGTTTGTGGGTGCTGCATAAGTCATGCTTCAGATATAATGAGTTAGACGATAAAATATATAGTAGTTTACTGATTTATTTTATAGTTTTTCGTTCATAGTAGTTTTCTTTTGTGTTTTCGATTTAGCAGCAAAGAATAGTTTGGTTTTTCATGTTCACTAGTTTATTGTTTTGATTCATTAGATTAGCAGCACCTTTTCATTTCAGCAGTACACTTTTACTTTCTTTCAAGTCTTGTCATTGTAAATTTCAAATTGCTTTTTAAAGTTACAAGTTGGTAAATCATTATAGGGGATATCACTTCCTTGAGCAAATATAACCAAACTTGTTTTCATTTTATAATTTCCATTTCACCTTAGAAAAAACCAAAAAAACGACAAAAAGTTAAGAAATAGGTTATCTTGCACATATAGTGCGCCGCACTTCATCAGCTTACGATTCCCGGATTGACAAATTAAATGCAGCAATTTAGGACACACTAAATTGACCAAACAATCTTCACATGAGGATCAAGCATAATATATCTTCAAATAAAGACCCTTTCTAGGCTTATCTAAAGAGACCCTGTCATAATCAATCAATTCATAGGCCCCTTTGGCAAGCACTCGCTTGACAATGTAAGGACCATGCCACATTGGTTCAAATTTCCGAGCACCTAGCTTATCATTAGCTAGATCATATACTAAGACTAGGTCACCTTCTGAAAAAACATGAGGTGTAACACTTCGATCATACTGAGCTATCACATGTTTCTTATGAGCTTCGGCAGCTAATGTAATGTTTTTCCGAGTCTCATCTAATTGTGCTAAGTACAAAAAGCATTTTTCCTCTTCAGAGGTAGCTGGTAGTAACTCTATGGCTAATTGGAGTGACAGTATTTCGCATTCGATGGGTAACACAACTTCTAAACCGTAAACCGGTTGAGAAGGAGTGAACACTGTAGAAGTTTTTGTTGAGGTTTGGTATGCCCATAGTGCTGAAAAAATCATGGTATGCCAATTCGATTTGTGAGTTCCGATAATCTGTTTAATCATGGTGGTTAAAAATTTATTAACGGCTTCAACTTGACCATTAGCCTGCAGGTAATATGGAGTAGACTTATCATGGCGTAGGCCAAGTTGATCGGAAAGTTCGATCATCATTATATTTCAAAAATGACTCCCATGGTCTGTGATAATAGCTTGGGGTACATCAAAACGAGAAATCACATGATTGAATATGAGCGTAGCTATAGTTTTTCCATTTGCGGTGAATGTAAGCATCACCTCGGCCCATTTGGTAAAGTAATCTACAATGAGAATAATATACCCATGCCCCCCGGCCAAGTGAGGCTTACATGTAATGAAATCAATGCCCCGTTTCGCAAAAGGATTGACAAAAATTATGGGGTGAAGAGGAGCTAGAGGCACACGCATCTTTCGATAAGAAATTTGGCAGTTGTGGAATTTTCGGACCGCAATAATACAATCTTTGAATGATGACTACCAAAAATAGCCAGCGTAATATCTTTTGGGATGCGACAAACCAAGACATATGACCACCACACGCTCTAGAGTGGCAGTCATTCAAAACCCTTTCAACCTCTTCGTGAGTTATACAACGTCGAAAAACAAAATTCGCACCACAACGATAAAGTGTGTCCTCAACAATATTGTATTGCTGAGATTGATATTGGATTCTCTGTCAATTTGAACGTGAAATCTCTAGACGAAAGGTTTGGTTTTGAAGATAAATGATGATATCTCCATACCATGGATCTAATGTACTAATAAGAAACAGAGATTCATCTGCAATGGGATTCTCTACCATGGTTCCCGTCTCAGTGTTGGGAAAGTCACACTTAAGTTCTGCAAACACCAGTGATTTCTTTGATTTAGATTTCTCCAATTATAAATAAAACTCTTGTAGGATAGCAATCCATTTAGAGTATTTTCCCCCAAGTAATTGTTTTGTCAAATTATATATCATCGGGTTGCAATTAGAGATCACAATTGTCTTTCGTAACAATATATAGTGACGAAATCTTTGGAAAACTTGAACTTCTGCCAAGGCCAGTTTCTCCACATGCGAGTATTTAATTTTAGTTGGATTCATATTCTGACTTAGATAGTAAATCACATGCTCATTGTGAGATTCATCTTCTTGAACTAGAACCATTCCAATGGTGGAATCATAGGCTACTAAATATAAAAAATATTTTTGGTTGTAATTGGGTGGATGCAAGAAGGGTGCATGGGTTAATGCGTGTTTTAGAGCATCAAAAGATCAATCAAAAAACTCATCCCAAATAAAAGGAACATTCTATTTCAACAACGAGGTAAAACCTTTTGTTAATTTATCATAGTTCGAGAAAAATCTATGCAGAAAATTTTCTTTCCCTTGTAAACTTTGGAATGGGCGAAGTGTGGAAGGAGGAGGTAAATTTATGATGGCCTCAATGTTTGAGGGGTCGACATGAATGCCAGATTTTGAAACAACGAATCCCAGTAATCTTCCTGATTGCACACAAAAAACACATTTGTGTGGATTCAAACAAATCTTTTAATGCCCACATCTCATGAAAATTACTCATAAATGAGTAGGATGATCGTTCTTGTGTAATGAGTGAGCAGGTAAATCATCCAGATAAGGTTGTACAATATGTTTGATATCATGAAAATTATAAGACATTGCCCTTTGAAAAGTTGCACCAACATTCTTTAATCCGAAAGGTAGTTTGCAATAAGAAAATGTTTCCCAAGGACATATAAACGTTGTTTTTGGTTGATCAGCAGGGAGTATGTTGATTTGATTATATTTGGAAAATCCATTAATAAATGAAAACATTTCATTTCTGGCACAATCATCAATGATTTGGTCGATACAGGGGGTAGGATAATTTTATTTTGGACATGCTTTATTAATATCCCTATAATCAACACATACTCATATAATCCCTTGTTTCTTGGTAACAGGAACTATATTAGATACCCAATCTATTAATGGGATTGGATAAATAAATCCTGCTCACAGTAGCTTTTCAACTTCAGCTTTAATAGCAGCAACATTTCGCAGATGTATCAGACGTAATCTTTGTCTAATAGGCTTGGCATCCGGGTATGTCTTTATTTCATGAATGAAAATCTTTGGATCGATTCGTGGCATCTCCTCGTAAGACTAGGTAAATATGTCTCGGAATTATTGAAATAGGGCTTTATCTGTATTAATTTTGTCAAGCGTACAAGAAGCACCTATATGAATTTTTTCAACAATTCCAGGTTTAACTGATGCGTCAATAGGAACAGTTGTAGAAATGTTTCCCAAATTAATCTCAGAATCTAAATTTGTAATCAATATGGGATTATGTGGTTCCTTGACATAATCAATTGTAAAAATAGACAAAAAATAATTTTCAAACCTATCAAATTCAGGTAAAAATGAATATCTATGGTGTAGATCATCCTAGGGTAATTCATCCATAGACAAAAACTCTCAAATACTTTCATCAGTATGAAACACTTTTTGAAAAGGATCAGAAACTGATGTCAAGGCTAAGCTTGATAGTGAAGAAGATTCTTCGGTGATCACATTCATTGGATCAGGATTAGTTTAAAGTGTGTTAGAAAATGACTGTACTTCTGCATATGCCATCTCAAAAGGACTCAAAGACATATCACCATTGAAAGAATCCATTTCTGACTTTGAAGGCACTACCCAAGTGTCATCGAATGGTATAGTGCTTGATGAAACCATATTGATGTTGGCAATGGTACGTGGTACGTTGGGTGGAGGCATAGAAAAAGTTCCCATCAAAGCGGAGTCCTTGACTAAACCTACACCAACATCTTCATATGGGATAGTCAATTTTCCAACATGTTGGATATTGTTTGTAGAAGCCGGGTTATACGAACAATATGAAAACTGATCGATTTTGACAATCTTTCCCTTATGGGGAAACATGATTAACCGAAAGGCGGATGAAACGACAACAGTCATAGCATAAGACCAACTTCGACCCAAAATAAGGTTGTAATCCAGAGAGGCATCAACAACTTCCACATCTAGATTAACAATTTTGCCTTCTACTTCTATAAGTAGATCCTGGAGTATTCCAAACGGATGGAATCCTCTTCCATCAAAGGCTTTAATTATTGTCAGAGATTGGTTGAGTGTCGGAGAACCAAGATTTTTCCAACAATTTAACGACATTATGTACGTGGATTCCCCCTCATCAATTATAGTATGAAAAACTCGTCTTTTTATTACTAATACCGGAATTTGAAAAGCCATCTGATGAGGGAGTCTCGGTGTAAAATTCTCTAGATCGAAGACAATAATGTTAGAATCCTGAGGATCTATTTCTTAATTGATAAAAGTAATTTCCTTTGTGCTAGACATGATTGTAGCACTTCTAAGGCTGACAATGCTGAAGGGGAAATCTCCAAGTCTTCAACAATGTTGTAGTTCTGAGAAGCTCTCGCATGTGGATTGAAAGCTGATTTTCAAAGTACACCTTTAGCAAGCGGTTTAATTAATAGATCAGGATTATTTTTTTCGATATGAAGTGGATCATAAACTATAGGAGCTGTAGTTGGTGTTCAATTAGCATTTTCTATCTCTTTACCAATTACAGTATTCTTACTTCCATAGTCTTGCGATTGCGTCGCAACCATAACCTCAGACATCATTAAAATATCTACCGATCAATTTGAAGAAGCTTCTATCATTTTTCTATCTTGAGTAGGAAAAGGATCTTTCAAGACACTGGGTGTGGGTGAACCGTTGACGAATTTAGAGACCTCAAACAGATGTGGGTACTCTTTGGTAAAGTGATCCTTGTCACAGATAAGACAAGGATAACAAGGTTTTCGTTTATCATAAGATGGTTCATTCTTTTCGTTTTTCTCTTTGGGAGATGAAGAATTTTTGTTTTTATTTTTTCCTTTGTTATTATTACCGATTTTGGATTTAGCTGTAGATGAATCTACAACATGAATGTCGGAAGAAGTTTCAAGGGAATAATCTCCTTTCGGTGAATTTGGTAAATTTATGATATGATAAGTAGTTTTTGAAGACTTCTTCTTACTCTTATTTGTGCTAACTAAACCAGTTACACCATCTGCAACATGAGACCTTGAAGGATTTTGTTATGAAACCAGCTCCAAAAGTAGAATAAAAGAGAGATCAATGCCTTAGAAGTCAGCCACTTCGAGGGGGCAACCTCCAATACATTACATAAATGAACAACTCTTGGATGACACAAATGAAAAAACCTCCTTTCTATATATATGAGTCCATGGGGCCACAATGTAATCCTAGTGGGGCCACAATGTAATCCTAGCGGACCTAACAATAATAATTTAAGAGCACAATAATAACAATATGGGGGTTATAGGGGTACAATAATAACAAAAAGGGAATTACACTAACAATAATAAGGGACTATACTAGTAATATAGGGACCTAACATGCTCCTCTCATTTAAAAAAGTGTTGTCCTCAATGCTTGAGTAGCTCCGGGTTCTTTTGTATGAAATTCTCATCCTCCCATGTAGAATCTTCAGTGGGTAAGTTCTTCCATTTGATGAGATACTCTGAAATTGATCGATTTCGTAGTTGTCTAGTTCTTGTTTCCCTGACTGCTTCAAGTTCCAATTTGGTTTTTCCTTCCTCATCAAGTTCTGGAAATATTGCTTAAACTGGAAGTTTGTCCCCTATAACATTTTTTAATCATGAAACATGGAAAACTGGATGCACTCGCGAAGAAGCAGGAAGCTCCAATTTGTATGCCATAGTACCAATATTTTGCAAAACCTTGTAAGGACCATAGTACTTTGGCGATAATTTATTATCCTTCCTAGCTTGCTTGAGGGACACTTGTTTATATGGTTGTAGCCGTAAAAATACCGAGTCTCCCACATCAAAAATTCTCTCACTGCGATGTTGATCTGCTTGTTGTTTCATTCGATTTTGTGCCAAATTTAGGTTATCCTTTAAGAGTTGGAGAACTTCTTGTTGATGCTCGATGTGATCCTCCACTGCTTGAACCCTAGAATTTTTCCTTAAATAAGATGTGATGGACGGTGGATGATATCCATAAAGTGCCATAAATGGGATCATTTTTGCTGCAGTATGGAAGGAACTGTTATACCGACATTCAGCGAGAAGTAACCACTTGAACCATTATGCTTGCTTATCAGATACAAAACAATGAAGATATCCTTCCAAACATTTATTCACTGTCTCTATTTGACCATCAGATTGAGGATGATAAAATGAGCTATGAGCTAGTTGATTACCCAAACAAAAAAATAATTCTGTCCAAAATTTTCCTGTAAAAATGGGATCTTTGTCACTTACCAATAATCTTCCGGTTTCCATGTGAAAAGCTTTTGAATTATTTCCATAAATACGTGTAAGCTGACATGGCTGATGGATGAGATAATGCACAAAAGTGTGCTGCATACTTGGTAAGTCTATCAACTACCACCATGATGACACTCCTTCCTTCAGACTTAGGTAAACCTGTGATAAAATCCATTGAAATCTCCTCCCAATGTTGACTTGGAATGGATAAAGGTTGTAGAAGACCCGGGGTTTTGATTGTCTCAACTTTATTTTGTTGGAAAACCAAACATTCCGCCACAAACTTTTGAATATTAGATTTAAGGCCATCCCAAAAATTCTTTCTTCACCCTATGGTAAGCTTTTAAAAATCCCGAGTGTCCTCCTAAAGGAGAAGTGTGCAATTCCAAAAGAATATTTTGTTTTAATTGAGAATTCTTGCAGATATATAAGTGATCTTTGTACCATAAGGAATCATTTTTCCAACTAAAAGTATCAGATGTACTAGGATCTTGTTGCAAATTTTGAATGAGAGTCCACACTTCTTCATCCTTCTTCCATTCATCCCTTGCTTCAGTTATCCAATCTGGTTGGATAATTGAAATGGCACAAATAAATGCCTCCACCTCTTCATCCTTTCTTGAGAGTTCATCTGCAACAACATTTAGCTTCCCTTTTTTGTAGATGATTTCAAAGTCATAACCCAACATCTTTGTGACCCATTTTTTCTGCTCTTCTGAAGATAGTCTTTGTTCCAAAAAGTGTTTAAGACTATCATGATCAGTTTTACCTTGAAGTGTCTTCCCATTAGGTAAGGTCTCCATTTCTTTAGTGCATGTAGTATTGCCAACATTTCCTTCTCATAAATAGCCTTTTGTAAATACTTTCCTTTGATTGAACGACTTTCAAAAGCAATGGGTCTTCCTTCTTGCATTAAAACGACACCAATTCCATTTCCCGAGGCATCACATTCCACAATAAAGGTTTTTTTGAAGTATGGAGTTGCTTCAGGAGTCCATGAAAATGCATCTTTCTTCAATAATGTTGTTAGAGGTGCTGCTATTCTCCCATAATTCTTAACAAACTTGCGATAACACCCTATTAACCCTAGAAATACGTGCAACTGCTTTATGGTTGTGGGGACTTTCCATTCCCTAATGGCTTTAATTTGTGAGGGTCTACCTTAACACCCTCATGAGATACAATATGACCCAGATATTCCACCTCTTGTACTCCAAAGAAACATTTGGATATTTTTGAATATAATTGTTTCTCCTCAAATAGTTTGAGCACCACATGATCCTTCCAAGACCTGCTGTAGATTATTATATCATCAAAAAATACTAGCACAAATTTTCTAAGGAAGGGTTTGAAAATGGAATTCATCAACCCTTGAAATGTAGAAGGTGCATTGGGAAGGCCAAAAGGCATGACCAAAAATTCATAATGACCCTCATGAGTTCGAATTGTTGTTTTTGGAATATCTTCAGTCTTCATTCTAATTTGATGATATCCTAAACAAAGATCCAAATTGGTAAAATAAATTTCTCCATGTAATACATCCAATAATTCATCAATCGCAAGAATGGGAAATTTATCTTTAATAGTGAGCTTATCGAGCTCCCTATAATCCTGACACATGTGCCATGATCCATCTTTCTTGTGCACCAATACTACTGGAGCAAAGAAAGAAATTTGACTAGGTTTAATTATAACAGCCTCTAACATTTCTGCGATCATACGTTCAATTTCGCTCTTTTGGACATAAGGATATCTGTAAGGCTTGATGTTTGGAGGAACATTTCCTGGAATCAAATGAATAAAATAATCATGATTACTAATAAGTGGGAGTCCTCTGGGAGTATCAAACACCTTGGAATGATTGTCCAAGACTTTTTGGAGATCTGGAGAAATAGATGATTTTGATGTTGGAACTTCTAATGAGCATAATTGTGCAATTATTCCCTGTTTTTATTTCTTCATAAGCTTTGTCATGACATTAGAGCTTATTATCTTTCCTGGCTTCCCAGTGATACCCCGTAATTTGATTTCCTTTCCTTCCAAAAAAAATTTCAAGAAAAGTTCTTGATAATTAAAAGCCATTGTCCCCAAAGATTGTAACCATTGTACTCCTAGTACAACATTAGCACCTCCAATTGGGATGGAAAGCATTAGACTATTAAATACATATTCCCCCATGGCTAGCTTGATATTATGGCATTTTCCAGAGCAGTTTATAGTTCCTCCATTTGCAACCATCACTTGACATTCTAGTGCTGGGTATAGGAAACAATTCAATTCCTTGGCTACCTTACAATGAATAAAATTATGGGTACTACCCGAATCAATCAAAACTATTACCTTTTTCTTCTTGATATGTCCTTCTATCTTGAGAGTTTGAGGAGTGGTAATTCCTTCCAATGCATTACATGATATGGTCGAACTCATTTCTTCTTCTTCTTCTAGGGTTTCTTCCTGGTGTATATCCTCTACTTTCAAAGTTTCTTCTTCATTTTCTTCCTCCTCTTCACAATCTATGTAAAATAATTTCTTCTCGGTGCACTTATGACCTTTAGTGTATTTTCTATCACAACTGTAGCAAATCCATTTTGCTCTTTTTTCTTCCAATTGTTGTGTTTTCAACCTTGTAGGTTGTGGAAGTCTAGGAGTAGCAACATTTCCATCTTTATAGATGTGAGTGGTAGGCTTCCTTGTCGCCATATTTTTACATTCAATTTTTCTTGCCAACCTGAATGCCTTCTCCAATGAATCAGGTTCCCAAATGCAAACTTCATGTTGGATGTTATCCTTTAAAGTCCCTATAGAGACATCCAATCTGTGTTCATAGAATACTCGATTTACCCTTATATTCAATTTTTGAAGTCCTCAATGTAACCCGCCCACTAAATCCTTTTGTTTGAGATTTATCAATTTGCCATTGTGAGATGTTGCTCTTTGTGTCCTCATAATGTGCTATCATTTTCTCTGTAAAGTGTTAAGTGACAATTTTTTTGCGAGAGCAAAGCCATCGATACCATACACATGTATTTTTTTCTAAATGTAAAGTTGCAATGCGTACCTTTTGTGTGTTTTCACATTATTGAGATCAGAAATATTGTCCCATCTGTAGTATCCATATTGTGGGATCCTTGCCATTAAATATCATATGTCAGCATGTTTTGGGTATGGTGGTACCTCAATCCAACATTAGAGTTTAGGAAATCATGATTAACATTTGTTTTGTTCTCTTCATGAGTTTCTTCTACTATCTATTCACAATTAGGAAACATTTCTTGTATCAACTTTTTCAAACCTTGCATGTCTGCTTTTAGATCATTCTTCATGTTTTCCATGTTGTCTTTCATGTCATCCATCTTAGCTTCCATGCCAGCTTCCATGCCATCCATCTTAGCTTCCACGCCTTTCTTCAAACCATCCATCTTCTCTTCCATACCTTTCTTCAAAACTTCCATTTCATTTTTTGCTACTCTTTGTGAGAGCGAAATTTGGTGCACTTGCTCTTGTAATTTTGATAGATCATGTTGAAATTCTTCATCTTCATGAGTCATAGTAGAGTACTCTGAGGGCTTAATGGGTGTTGAATTACTTTTAGGAGGCATTTCAGAACCCAATACTGAAATATATGCTCAATAGGCTCTTGGAATCACTTCAAATTGATTTTTTACAGAAGACTTCTGCAATTCGGAAAAAAATACACACCTTTTTCTTGCTTTTGAGGAGCACTATATTGAGACTGAATTATCTCTGTGATTACGGATCTTCAATATCCAAAATTTTGCCTTGAGGTAGCTCTCTGAATCCTCTTTCGAATTCCACAGGTCATACCTAATTTGGATTCTTCAAGACAAAGTTATGTCCAATCTCCGACAATGACCTAATTACGGACTGGTTTAGTAGAGTGAACTTGTATGACTTGCCACGTGTCATTGTTTCGTCCTTCGGCTCTGAAATTCATAGAAAATAATCTACAGTCTGTGGAATTGTGGCCACTCTTTACAGAATTCCAATCTGATTCTCAGAGAGAGAGAGTTATGAATATTTTCCCACGATCACCTCTTTGAGATGAAATTTAGGAGCCTTAAAAAGCCCTAACTTCCATAGAACATATCTCCAAAAATATTGACAACCAAGATCTTAAATTTTGCAAAGATGTTCCTTAGGATTTCAGCTTCGCGATCTAAAAATTTCAGCTTCTGACCCTTCGTAGAAAACAAGTTATAGTGAAAATTCTGCGATGACCTGTTTAGGTTAAATTCAGGAGCCTGCAAAAAGCCCTAACTTCCATAGACCATAAATCCAAAAATATCGTGAACCAAGCTCTAAAATTTTGGGAGAATGTTCCTTTAGATTTCATCTTCGTGCTCTAAATATTTCAGCCTCTTAACCTTCATAGAAAATTTTTTATAGCAAACATGCCACAATGACCTATTTGGAGCAGCGAAAGCCTGGAATCCAAAGCTTTGATACCAAATGTTATGAAACTAGCTCCAAAAGTAGAAGAAAAGAGAGATCAACGCCTTAGAAATCAGCCACTTCGAGGGGGAAACCTCCAATACATTAAAAAAATGAACAATTCTTGGATGATACAAATGACAAAACCTCGTTTCTATATATAGGAGTCCATGGGGCCACAATGTAATCCTAGTGGGCCCACAATGTAATCTTAGCCGACCTAACAATAATAATTTAAGGGCACAATAATAAAAATATGGGGGTTACAAGGGTAAAATAATAACAAAAAGGGAGTTAAACTAACAACAATAAGGGACTATACTAGTAATATAGGGACCTAACAGAGTTGGAGTTATTTGACCAGGACGTGGCAAGTCAGGATTTTTTTCATATAAAGTACCAGACTCTGTATATACAAGGTCTAAGTATTGAGCTTGAGCAATGACTTGTTCTTCCATAACAACCCCTCCCTTAGACACATCTTTAGTGATATTTGGAAGTAATGATTTGATGAACCATTCTGCCAAGATCTGATCCAAAATAAAGAATTTCACTAAACATCTTCTATGTCTCCATTCATGTATGTGATCTGATATATACGTAGACATAGATTGTTTTAATGAATTCAAGAGTTATGTGCCATTTTCGTATCTAACTGGCAACTGAAAGTGTGTTAAGAAAGTTGTTGCTAATGCATTTAAATTCTTAAATGAGCCAAGTGGTAGTTCAATATACCATTTTGTAGCTAAACCTATCAGTGTTCTCTGAAACAGTCGTAATCAAATGGAATCATCAATAAAAGAGTTGGATGCACACCATAGGTAGTAAGTCATGACATGGTTTGAAGGGTCCTCTCCTGATTTACCTTCAAACTTAGGAATATCGCTGGCCAACTTATTTGGCATTGGCAGCCAATACGGAAGATAATAGATCAGATCATTCGTTAGGTGTGACAAATCAGGTAAATATAAAGTTTCTATGAATGGAAACTAACGATTAGGGTCCTACTGAGCAAAGGATAACCTTGTGGAACTATACCAGTACCAGGAGGAGGATATCCAGGATATCTTGAAATAGCTTGTGCATTTGGGATTGTAATTCCTCCTAGATAACTAGGATTGGCCGGACCATATTGGGGTTGAGATGGTATCTGATACATGTAACTAGGGTATGATTGATGCTGGTATACTGGATTTTGTGCTACAGGTCCATATTGATACTGCCCTTGATACGGTTGATAAACAAACTGAGGTTGGCTTGTTACAATTGTACTTGTACGAGGTTGTTCCACACACATATGAATAGTAGTATGAACTGTGGGTCCAGGTTGTTGTGCAGTGACCACATGGATTTGTTGTGATACTTAAGGGGCTGTATAAATAGGGGCTACAGAAATTCCAGGGATAGGTGTGGTAGGTTGAACAGAAGTTGGTGCAACAGTTTGAGTTGGAGTTCTAGGTGTACTCGGAACAGGCTGTTGAATGGTACTAGGTGCAGATACTTGTGGTATAACTTGAAGCATTGGCTGGAGAGGTTGCTGACTATAACCAATTCGCTAACTAGGTTGATTATAGGGTACTTTCACGTTAGGTTCCAAATTCTGTTGAATTTGTGTTGGATTCCACACCATGTTTACTCCAGGAAATGGAGGTCCCATTGAAGGTTGTGATGCATAAGACAGACCATAACCAAGTTGATAATTTGGAACGTATGTTTGATAGTTGGATGGATAATTCCCACTAAAAGATTGAACTCCCCGAAAAAATTGTTGTTCCAAGTAGAACTGTGGCCCTAAAGGAGGTTGCTATCCTTGGAAAGACGGTTGCTCTGGCATAGGGTACTATACTTGAAGAGGTTGTGGACCCTAAATTAAGAACTTCCCTTGAGGTTGATATTGTCCTTGAGGTATGTACTGTCCTTGAGGTTGGCCCCCAGGTGGTAAATTACTACCTTGATGTTTCCCCCTAGGCGATAAGTTACTACTTTGAGGGTTAGGGTTAGGAATGTGTCCAGACATCATGCAAACGTGTTATGCACTCAAATTTTCGGTATGTGATTCATTTGGACCAGATGATGGTATAAGTTTGTCGGGAGAAGGAGATACTCCTGAGAAAGTACTAGAAAGCGACTGGTATCCCGTAGGAATAGATGGACCACCATAAAAATATGATTCCGATGATGCAAAAAACACGGATGACTCACTAGACATGTTTAATGAAGGTCTGTAATTACCTATTGGTATAGCGTAAAAAGGAATTCGGGGTGGCGAATAGTTTAGACCATAATTATTTAGAAATTTTGTTAACTGAGAATACCAAGGATCTTGTTTGAAAGGGCTATAGTAAACCGATTCACTTGTCCTAAGATCTAAATATACTTGATGTGAAGGAAGAATAACTTCTTCCTCTATGTCAGTAATTTCTTCAATGCTAATGAGGCCAGGAGGAAGGTTCTTAGTGATCGAAACTTCACTCTAGGTGAATCAGGACTACCAGGGGTTGGAGTAATGAACTCTAAAGCAGGCTTAGACGTAGCAGGCGTAGTTTTTGGTTCATAAATTCAGGCTTAGTAGCTGATAATTCACTAGTTGTGGAGGCAAGTTCAACTAGTTCAGAAATTGTAAGTTTTCTTTGAGAATTCTCTGTTGTTTGAGTTTGATCTACTTCGTAATCAGGATGAATAATTACTAATTTTTCCTCATGTTTAGTTGATCTAGTCCCTAATGATTGTCCTTTCTCATATTTAAGATTTTCTAACTAGCTTTGTGTGTACTCAGGGGGTTTCCCCTGCATTCTACGGGATTGTCTAGGTAATTCAGCCACGATTAAAAGTTTTAACACACTAAATCAAATAAAATTTCAACAAAATATCCTAAAGTCTCTAAGGAAACAATCAAATTGATCACATGCCTACAAAATCTAAGAGAGCAATCCACACACAAATAGTAGATTCCCACATTAAAAGCACTAGTTGGTGATGAAATCCAACGTCGTATAATTCTAATGTGGAAATGGCGGTTGGAATAGTTACCTCGACAACCTGCTTAATGAAATAGTATGGTGCAAGTCTCTCCACTTATGCCATCTCGAAGTGAAAATTACCCTCTGGAAAGTCCAAGTGAGTCTAGTCAACGTCTGTTCTAGGTATAGTGGGACCTTCCCTCCATTATCACCTTGGGAAAAAATCCTAATGTTTATAACCACTAAGGTCACCAACGGGAAAAAATGTATCTGAGGGAACAGTCTACAATCTGATATACATGCAAGGGCACAGTAACTAGCTCAATCCCCTTGAAGGTTCCTTGATATAATCCAAGGTTTACCAACAAGTGATCCTAGGCTCCTCGACAATGGTCTATCCGAGGTTTACCATTTTTAATACGTGCACATCTGCTATCTTTCCAAATGAGATAGGTACAATTAACTCACTGGCTCCGACATGATCTCGTGCTTGAATCTTTTAAGAAGAGCTTCACAGAGCACAAATTATATAATTGGATTTTTCTTACCGCGAGATTGCTACTTGTTTGTTTGAACTAACTTGGAATGTTAATTACAACCTGTTCCAAGACACTAGACTAAGCTATGTTGGTGGAAAAGAGCCCTAGAAAATGTAAAATATCTAGATTGATTTTATTAAAGCGTTGTTTTTAATTTGGTTGTTTCTTAAGACAAAAGGTATGGAAGTGAAACTTCAATGATTTTTTATGACCTGACTCAAAAATACGTTAAATGCATCTAAATGAAAAATGAAACTCTTTTATTTTCAATGAATCTCATTTAAAGGAAATATTGAGAGCTTTAAAAAATTTCTAAAGCACCAATTCTTTCATTCATAAACAAAATCTTCGAAAATAAGACAATTTCTTTGAGAACTCAATTTCATAAAATGATCAATTACTCGTTCGAAATGAAATCCCTTATCAATCATATCAGAAACTACAAATTATTAAGCAAACCATTTTGAAAAAGAAAACCATATCTAAAACTCCTAAAAACATAAAATCCAGAATCAAAAGAAGAAACTCTAATTTTGAACTCTATCTAGAAAGTTTGAGGACGTTTTCTCTTAGTTTTTTATTGAACCAAGAAGAATTTCTACTTATCTCAGTAGATATGAAAACATCCAACAATGGCTTAGTGTGAAAATCAGGCCTTAACAAGTTAAAAGCTCTTCTAAATTTGCAAATGAAAATGAAAATCAATTTTCATAAAATTAAGGTTAGCAACGAGTTTAATGGCTCAGCAAGAAAACAACATAATACTAGTAAGCTAAGTTATATGAAGGTTTCTGATATGGAGCAGCAAGAAAGTAGGTCAAACACTCACTCATAAAATGCAAAATAGATGAAAAAATCACACAAATGGAAAAGTTGCTGAAAAGAAATTCACACATAATATTTTGACAGTCAAGATAGATTGGGGAAAACAAAAAGAATCTAGTAATCTGGCTCCTAAAAAGAGAATTCTTAATTTAAAAAAAAAATCCATAGGTCAGGAGGTTCTAATGAAGAACAGAGTGGTACTGCACTATTCTGAACTAAAAACTGTGGAGGCTACCACACTGTTTTTAAATAAAAACTGCGAAGGCTAGGAAAAGTAAAGAAAAAATAAATATTTAGTTTTTCTTTTCAGGGATTCTTATAAGTTATCTACCCAACCCAATTTTAGACTAATCAAAATCAGAAAAATTTTAAAATTCAAACTGAAAAATAAAAAGGAAAATAAAGTTATATTCCCTAGCGGAGTCGCCATTTTGTTATGTGGATTAATCCCTCTTGCGGACAACAGAGATCTCCCTAGTATCCGATGGATAGCTAGAAACAAACATCCATTTGTAAATCGTTTTCTCTAGATTATTTGAAATTTAGAATTATTATAAACAAAGACAGAGGACATGCCCCTACCTTGAAATCCAATGTTCGGTGCAGCCTTTTATCTAGTCACTCCAAAGAGGCTTCTTCAGTAAGTAGAACCTGCAATCAAAGGCAGACAAAAGAATTAAAAGCACCTGCAACATATAATAATTAAGAACAACTAATCTAACTTAGTGGTCAAGGAATCTAAGTATTGAATTATTCAAATAGACACAAGAAAAACTCAATGAGAAAAGGAGATCCATATGTATTATCTTGAATGAAAAGAGTAACTTTACAACCTGATGCCTTGATGTCGTACAAGTTCCTCCCGAGGTCCTGAATAATCATTCCTCCTTCAGATTGACAAGCCTTCCTCTCTTTGAAATAGCATGAAGTTATGGACATGAGTGTGTGATCATTCTCATGCCAATAATAACTAGTGTAGAGAGTATGTTCTCTTTAGAATTTCTTCAGCAATTACTTTATGCAAACTACCATCTACACTTGAGACTGAAACATGAGCTCAATTTATAGGGAAATGGAGGTAGCTTCAGTTCCATGAAGAGGGGTATGGATTCCTCTCATGAAGGGATTTTAGCTCCATAGACCAAGGGATAAGCTCCATAAGTGAAGGGATAGAGCTCCATAAGTGGAGGGATAAAGCTTGAACTGATCGCGCCTCTAGAAGCTTCCAGTTGGGAGAATATTTGACCAACTGGGCTTTTAGAACTTAATTTTTCCTTTATTTGACTATTTACGGGGGTCCGCAAGTTTATAAACATAACATGCGGGATGTGCCGTAGGCTGTAGAACAAACATCTATGGATCCGCAAGAAAGAGCTAGGAAAAGTGTGAAGTTAGACTTTTAAGGGTTTTAATGAGCTTTTCTCTAATTCCAAGACTTGGTGTAGGAACATTAGGGTTTTTGACCTCTAAGGGAGCATAATATAGGTAGTGATGAACCTATATAGACAGTCAAGTGTCATGGTGACAAAATAATGTGTAACACCCTTGGATCACTATAATCCAAAGGCTTCCTCACTAAGGCCTAAATCTGTCTCGCATCCACTGTCGCACTCAGGAAAATTACCTGGTTGTAGACGTCTGCATGAGAAAAAAACCATGCAACCGACTTCTGAGATCAAGCTCCTTAGTTTTGGGTAGGATGTTCTCTAGGGGTGCGTGACCAGCTTACAATGTCGGGCACTGGTGCGAAGGTGGGTGTTTGCCGAAATGTCAGAGAAAGATATGCAGCGGTCGGTAAAGAAGTTTTGGGGTCCTCTGGTTGGCTAACCACCCAAAGTCATTCGGTTAATGAATTCATGGTTTTCCATCCATTTCCTCCACTTAGATGATGTTGCTGAGATTATTCGTAGGACTTAGGTTCGTAGTTAAAGTTTCCTACAACTACATGAATGGTTTGTTGGGTTTAATCCCATCTCACAAACCCCTTTGAAAAATCTGGTTTGGGTTAAACTGTCGAGACTTCCTTTAGAATTCTGGAAGAAGATGACATTAACTACAATTGGAAATTATATTGAGAAGCTTAGATATATCGATCCAGGATGTATGGGGGCTTACGATAAGCACATTGCCTAGATCTTTGTGGAGGTAAATTTCTCTGATGGGCTACCTAGAAACGTCAATTTGGAATAGGATTTTCTTCAACACCATCGAACGATTGATTATTGGGGGCTACCCTTCCATTGCCTTCTATGTCATCAGATGGGCCACTTGATGCGACGATGTCCCAGTGGTCGTAAACAGTTTATTCGGCGGGCTTTAAGCCGAGCACTTCCCACTTCTTCAGTGGGGGAGGAGCTGAATGCTACTAAAATGCACTCACACCAAAGAGGTTAACCCCTTGTTTCCAATTTTCCTTCCACTCTCCATTTTACATCTTCCTCAGAGCTCTCATATCCCAACCATGCATCGATCGCTTTGCCCACAAACCTCGTTGATAGGACTTCGAAACTCGATGGTGAGTCTTTGAATATGATCACTCCCCCCCTCATCTCTGTGTATGGAGAAGGCATATACGTCTCTGCCTGTTACTATTGAACACACCGACTCTTCGATTGATCTCTGCACCCTATCTTCTGCTCTTGATTCATGTTCTCCTTCCATGCCTCCTCTTGAACTGACTTCGCCTGGGCCCACTGTTGTTAACCCAGTTCCACTCGAATCCCCCTATAACTATGTTGGCAATGACTATGACTTCCTACTCTCGAATCCTACTCTGGACTTGGCCACACTTACTGTTAATGAAGGTCACTATCAGGAAAATCCCCCAATAATTTCTCCCTCCTTATCCTGAAATATCACTTTCAGGAGAAAGGGAAGGAACAAAATTCGTCATTTCCATGGCAGGCAAAAACTAAGATTTCGTCCCTTGGCTAATCGCAAAGGCCTCCATGATATCCCCGTCTGATCTCCTGTTGACTCCCAGGCAATTAGAGTGTGCATGCCTAAACCAAATGAGACATGAACCACATCATTTCTCTGAACATATATGGTCTGGGAGACCACACAAAGTTTGTGAACCTTAAAAATATTTTCTCAGTCTCCTCTCCTGTTATTGCCTTCTTCCAAGAAACTATTGGTCATGCTTCCAAATCTATTCCATACTTCCTCTCCATTCGATCTAGCTGGTACATCGTTGGGGTTGACTCTATTGGTTTATCTGGAGGCCTTATTGCTATGTGAAACCCCCTTTACACTAAATTCCATGTGTATAGTTTTTTTGTTGGTATCCTCCTCTCGAGTAAGATCAGGGACCTTTCGGAATATTTCCATCTCATTAACTTATATGCTCCCTGCTACAATTAGCTTCCTTTCTGGACCCATGTCAACAACTCTGTTATTCTTAACATTAGTAACCTCCTCATTATGGGTGACTTTAATGCCACTTTATCCTCTGCTGAACATTGGGGCACCCACAGTCGGCCTGACCCTTTGGCCGATCGCCTCTGTCATATTTTTGTGGATCATCACCTTGTCGATATTAATCCCTTGCCTCTATCTGCCACTTGGACCAATCATAGTATTGGTAATGCTTTCATTGCTAAAAGACTTGATAGGTCCCAAGTGCATGAATGTGTTCTTCATACTCTTGGGAATATGAAATTGTCGGTTATGAAGCATTCCTTGTCTGAGCATTTCGCTATATGCCTCAAATTGCAGATGGAGGTTGTCCAAAAGAGGCTTCCCTTTAAATTCAATAGTGTGTGGGTGGAGGATCACGAATTTCAGTCTTTGGTCAAGCAATTTTGGAAGCTTGATGGGCCCCCCTTGGCGCAGTTTGCCTCCTATTGCTTCATGCAAAAGCTGCATAACTTGAATTATATAACAAAATAGTGGGAAAAACACAAGAAGCAACAATTGATTAAAGAACTCCAATAGATTATAGGGGATGTGGATGAATTGTATATTCTAATGGAGAGAAACAATCTAGACCCATTTTCTCTTAGTAAGCTCAATGTTTTGGTAAATCGAAACAATGAAATCCTCAGAATTCAAGAGATCACATGGAAGATTAAGAGCAGGGCCATTTGGTTGAAAGAGGGGGATCACAACACTAAATTTTTCCATCATTACACGAATAACATGAGGAATATGAATGTTATATGGCAGATCAAGGCTCAAGATGGTTCCCTACTACAGTCGACGTCAGACATTCAGAAGGAGGCACATAACTAATTCTCGTGTTTTTAGAGGAGGAATGGCAACACAGATTTCTCTGATCACATGTGGGCCCTTCAATATTATCCAAAGATGTTTGGGGACGCTGAGAACATTTCCCTCGCACAACTGGTCACTAAAGTGGAAATCCTGACGACTCTCAAATCATTTTCTCGTGACAAAATTCTTGGCCCCGATGGATGGCCGACTGAACTTTACCTCCAATTTTTCGAAATCATGGCGAGGGACCTGCTGGAGGTGGTCGAAGAAACTAGGCTACTTGGTAGGATTCCTGGGGGTATGAATTCCACTTTCCTTGCGCTGATTCCAAAATACTCCAACCCTAAGAATTTCAAGGAATTTCAACCCATATCACTTTGTAATGTGATATACAAACTAGTTTCAAAGGTTATTGCAAACAAAATCTCAAGTGTCCTTGGTGTTCATATCTCACTGGAGCAATATGGTTTTCTCCAGGACTGACTCATTCACGATGCCATCGCATCAGCTCAGGAAGTTCTACACACGGTCCACACTAAGAAGTTGAATGCAATGATCATGAAGGTGGATTTATACAAGGCTTATGACAATGTTAATTGGCCATACATCCATCTGGTATTGCATAAGATTGAGATAATTTGGCCTTATATTCAGTGGATTATGGCCTGCCTCGAGCCTGTATGGTATGCTATAATCATCAATGGGCTTCCTTTAGAATTCTTTCAAGCAAGACGAGACCTTCGTCAAGGGTGCTCAGTCTCTCCCTTAATTTTCATTTTGATAATGGATGGCCTTAGCTTGCATATCAAGGAGGAAAATGCTAGGGGCATTTTCGACGGAATTCAAATCTCCCCAAGGGTTAACGTCACACACTCTTCTTTTGAAAGTGACATACTAGCTTTTGGAAGTTTGTCTGAGGGCACAATGGTCTGCTCTCTATTATATTTTCCTTCATTATAGAACCACTTCCAGATTAGTTATGAATGACACTAAGTCTCTCCTCCTGGTGGATGGGAGAGACAAACAGGATTTGGACTTAATTGATGGCCTATTTGGGAAAATCTGGTCCCTCTGGCTAATGGACTTACATACCTGGGTTTCGAGCTTAAACCCTACAAGTATAGGAATGTTAACTGGTTGTGGCTACTGGAGAAATTCAAAAAAAGGCTAGACAACTGCACCCATAAATGGCTATCTCTTGGTGGTCACTTTATTCTCATCCAAGTTGTGCTTCAACAACTTTCAATCTATTAGGCTCACCTTTTTTTCCTGCCTACTCACATTATCTCTCTAATCAAAAATTTTATTGTTGGATTTCTATGGTTGGGTGCTCGGGGTCCTAAAAAATTTCACCTATGCAGACTAGAGCAATTGACAATCCCCAAATCTCATGGGGGTTGGGGCCTGCTTGATTTACAATCCTTCACTCAGTCTCTTCTGATCAAGTCATTATGGAGGGCCCTCATAGGGTCGGGAATTTGGCCCACCTTATTTAGATCAAAATATTTGCAAGGGCAAGGTCTCTGATGTTTCTTCAGACTTCAATCTTTTCTGCTTGGCAGAGACTCTTTTATTTGGTATGCTTTCAGAAGGGTGGCTGTTTATTTTCTAATAGTATCATTTGGGAATTTAGGAATTGACATGATTTTTTTTTGGGGCTTCCAGGGTATGCCTTGGGATCCTAAAATGAATCATGGTATTCAACATGCACTGTCGCACAGGGGGTCTTTTTCTTGAGTCAACTTATCTCACACTAGCAACAAGGATGCCATATTTGGAAATTTGTTGGGCAATTGGGGCTGATGTGTCTAAATTCCACTGAATGGAAGGCATATTCCAATATGCTCAGAACTATGGTTCTCTATCTTCATGCACAGGGTGATTCGTTGGTCTGGGCTGGTAGAATGCAAGTTTCCTCCCTCGTCGTTGCTGACATCTACAAGAGCATTATTGAGCTGAGAACCCCCTGCACTGTACCATCGGTTTTTTATGGATTCTAGAAAAATCTTGTTCCGATTAAAATCATCCTTTTTGTCTGGTTGTCCTGGAAAAACAAGATCCTTACCTGGGATAACTTACTTAAGTGGGGGTTTAATGGTCCTGGGCATTGCTCCTTTTGCCTGATGGAGCTGGAATCAATTTCTCATCTATTTTTATTTTTCCTATTTGTTCTTTCTATCTTGCATGATTTCACCCCTCTCCTTAATGACTTGGGTTGGATGCCTCTCAATATCATACATTGCATCACTTCATGGAAAAGATCTGATCTAAAATTCTACTCCCTCCCTTTGTTTTTCCTTTGGGAAATCTGTCTTGCCCGCAATCGATTCATCTTTGAGGCCAAAGACATTACTCCCTCCCATATTCACTGCACCATTCTCTCATGGCTCGACCCTAACTCTCCCACATATCCTCCTCCCAAGGACCTTTCTCATCGTTTCCTTCCTTCACCCTCTTCTCTACCAGCTGGTTATTTCGAAGGGGCGGAACAATTGGGCATCTATGGTTGCGATGCATGGATAAAGTTGGACTATAATGAACATTACAATATTTTTTGGAATGGAGGTCCAGGCACAAACACAAAAGCATAAATCATGGTTTTATGGAGTCTTCTTTGGGTCGCATACAACTTACAGATCAATCTTCTTCACATTTTTGGGGACTCTAAAGTTGTCACATATGGGGTTAATCGCTTTTGTAACTTTCCACCTCCTACTCTGTTGTGTTGGATTAATCCTATCAAGTACCTCCTTCAACAGTCATGGGTTTCAAATCTGCAGTATATCTTCCAAGGGGTTAACACCAAGGCTGATGCCCTCTCGAAGAAGGGTCTTAAGGAGCGTGTTGGACTGGTTCATTGGCAACACTTAAAAGATGGAATGTATTTGGAAGACAACACTTTACCTCTCCCATGATATTTCTTCTTCCTAGACTTCTCATTTTTGCTCTTTCTGTAGATAAATTTTTCCTTTGATATCCTATTTTTTTTTTGCAGCATCTTTGGATCTTGTTTATATTGTCTATATGTTTTTTTTTTCTCTCATATATACGTTGCTGGACAATTATGAAGCTCCCTTTCTCCTCTGGGGGAGCGTGGCGATTATGTGAAAAAGTTTGTATTTTCTTAGTTAGATGGTTTCACACTTTTTTGTCTTAAAAATTTGTGAATATAGGTAAAAATTCCAGAATCATGTGCTGGTTTACATTATACTTAATACAAACTCAATGTTTTTTTCTTCTCTAAAAAACACTATATATATATAATTCATCATCCATTTTCCCGTTAAAACCAAAGTACAAATTTCACTTACAACCACTCTAAATATTATTGAAACAAACATTTATTTATGTAACACCTGTTCAAATGAGTGCGTATGATGTTGAATTTGGTTGCTTTTTCAAACTGAGGTCATCTGCCCCATAAAAACATTGCATGAAAGTTCCCTTCTAAAAATACATTTAAAAAAATTGGGAGGATGGGAGGCAATGGTATCTGTCAACTATTGTAAAGTAATATCTACGGAATCAGTTTTCATATTATATTCATTTTTTGGGATGTTTATTCAGACGACCCAGACACGGTTTGATTTGATAATCGTATATCTATTCATTAATATATTAAAAAGATATACGCTTTATTGCAATTCATTTATTCATGTCTTACCTCATATCAAAATATATACGCTTTATTGCAAATCGTTTATTCATGTCTTACCCCATATCACGTTCTCGTCACCTTCCATCAACCTCACCACAGAGGTTACCTTCACCAGGTACCTGCATGAAGACTTCTAATAATCATGCAAATATGTTTATTATTTTATAATCATGTTACCATCATCTTCCATAACAGATCCAATGACAACCGACTGCCGGGCACATCTATTCATTAATTTATCAATACTTCAGAGTCAAGTTATCGAACGACGATCACAAATGGAATTTACCTTCCTCAGCTGCCTGGAACATCTATTCATTAATGTGTCAATACTTCAGAGTCAAGTTATCGAATGAAGATCACAAATGGAATTTACCCTCCTCCGCAGTTTTCATCCTGTGTTGGATGAAATTTTCCACAATCTATTATTTCTATGTGATATTTATATATATCAAAAGTCAAAGCGTGACATCTTGTCGGAAGTTGTGAAATATAGTACATTTGACATTGTATTGTTCACACTATAATTTTAAATTATTTAATATATATATATATATATATATATTACTAAAAAGTTAGAAGAGTATGGAAGGTAATTAGTGAGAAGAGTAAGGAGATAGTCTTGTTAGGATTGGATCGCCAAATCTGTGAAAACCAAACCTTTCTAGCTAGCACTTGAATCACATCCTCCAAACTAGTAGTAATGGATTACTCATAGAAGAATTTTAATAATCTCTTTTATTTAGGGGTTGGGAAATCTGTCCAAAAATTTGATTTAGGTTTCTTAATAGTGAACTAGGAGATAAAAATTAGAGTTTTTACTGTTTATGGAGACTTAATAGTCATTGTCAAAGCAATGCTACCTAAATCCATTATTAAAAGAGTTACATAAAAAATATCATTTTTATAATTAAACAATATCTTAGATTTCACAAAAGGTTTCCTTTATTTCACATCAAGAGTGGGTTGAATGAAAATGTTTCATTTATTTCACATGAAGATGGAGTTGAATGAAGACAATAACCTGTGGGCTAAGGGGGATTATCTCATTAATTTTGCATGGATTTAATGTCAAATGTGAGTTGGCAAAGTCTTGGGAAGGGTGACCAAAGGACTCTTATTGCCCTCCTCCTTGTATGAATTCAGTTTTGGTTCATGACAAGTGAATGTTGCAATGATAGTTGTATAATTTTGATGGGATAATAGAAGGGTTGGAGCATTGGTGTATTATTGGTTGGTTCACCCATGCACCTAGTGGGATGGTAAATTTTCTAGGAAACTTTGGTAACTCCTTTGGTGTACTCCTTCTTTGGATCAACGTCTTCCCTCAGTGGCTTTGAGTTTTGAGTGAAGAGGGTTAGTATAATTATGGTGGGATAATAGAAGGGTTGGAGCATTGTTGTATGATTGGTTGGTTCACCCATGCACCTAGTGGGATGGTAATTTTTCTAGAAAACTTTGGTAACTCCTTTGGTGTAATCCTTCTTTGGATCAATGTCTTCTCTTCATTGGTTTTGAGTTTTGAGTGTGCACAAAGGGTGAGAGGGTTAAGCCTCCTCTAGCATATCTCTTTGGTTTGGTTCACTTCCAACTCTCCATTTGTAGTGCTCTTTTGTCTAGTTTCTAGATAAATTGAGGAATTTGTCTAATGGATTTTGTGGCATGATTCTTTAGCTAGTGCGAGGGACCCTCTATAAAATATCTTTGTCAATCAAATTATTTTATCCTTAGGGATTCTAGTTTTTCTTCTAGTCACATTTCATTCTGTAGTTAGGTTAGTATATCTTGAACTCCCATCCTCACAAATTGTATTTGTTTCTATATATGGTATTGTATTCAATGTTAGAAAATTTGTAAGATACTAGTGTGCAAAGTCCATGTTTATAATTGTGGGCTTATGTGCTAATGTCATAGTCTAACTCCGAATTTGAGAATAGTGGCATGAATTTTCTCCTAGATTCAACCTATCCAAAGGAAAAAATTTTCATCAACCAAGGTATCTCTGCTCTAGGGATTTCTCTTTTAGAATTTAAAATCATATAAAGTTTTTTTTGTTTTCATTTTATGTGTTGGTGTAACTAAAGGAATTTGTATCATTTACAAGTTTCTTCTTATGTAGAATTTAGTATAACCAATAGGGGTGATACTCAAGGGATGCACAAAGTCTTGCGTTGTCACAAATAATTAACTCAAGACAAAAAGAATAGCATTTTAACAATGTCAACTAAGGTTTCATATATTGACCATATTTGTGATAGTCACAAATTCTAATGCCATGGGCATACCTATGGAATAAGTGAAATTTTAGGGGAGGTGGGTTAATTTCCATGCCTTTTTCAAAAAATTGGGCTAATATTTATTGGTGTTAAAGTTGAGTTTTCCTTGGTCTACATTCTCATCCTGATGATGAACCTTAATAGAAAGTTCGAAACATCAATAATCTAATTTCTCATGTGATGGATCTAGAAACAAATTCTTAAAAAAATGCGTCAATTTCCATTTTTTCTAAAAATAATTTGCCAAAATTTTATAGTATAAGATTATTTTACCCTAAAAATTGTCAACAAAATTATAGATACTATATAAAATCATTATAAATTTGATTATTTTTACATAATATCGTCAATATTTTACATTCTACATATTAGGGACTAGTAAGATTTACTAAGGTTTCTAACCATTAAGATAAATTTCCATCCTTAAAGTTTTTCCTGTTATGGGCCAAAAGTAAAGGTTATATTTTCTTAAGGTCGAGAGTGCTAGAATAAATAAAATCACTCTAAACCAGCACAGTGAAGCATTAAAAAATACCTCCAACAATAGGGAAACAAATAATTCATATCAAGTTGCGTATGAGGAGGAAGAAATGGTACACCAATTAAGGGGCCCTATGGCCCCTAAGAAAATTAAAGAACATAGTTCCCCTTGACCTAATGAGGGGAAAAAAGATGAGAGTATTTCACCTACTTATTGTTAATATTATGTATCTCATATCAATATGTATTTTTGGAGTACATTTGAAATACGATAGTTCTAGGCCAACCTAGAACATGTGTTTTGTAGTATGTTGAATTTTTTTGATGTTTTATTGAAAAATGTATTATCCTTTTGAAAAACATTAGAAGCAATCGTATGTAACTCATTGTATGCTTCACCTATAATCCTTTTTGAATAATTACATTTTTTTTCCTGGTTTAAAAAATAGAATGAGTATGGTATGTATAAAAATGAATTTGTCTTTTTGAATTGATTTCCATTGATATCTATAAGTATTTATTTTTGTACTTGTCAGTGTCAAAGTTGAGTTTGCCTTGGGCTACACACTACTCTGTGCTATCTTTAATAGATATGTCATCCACTAGTGTGGGGAAGCATCCTTTGTGTGTCCCCAATAGATTTTCCTTAGGAAAAATTTAAAAAAAAAAACAAAATTAAAAATATAAATATTTTGGGTATTCATTATATTTTGTAATAAAAATAAAAGACAACTCATAAAAACTAAATTTTCACTTATTACTTTTTTTCAAAAATAAGAATTTTGTAATAGTAACATTAACTCAACTTCATATATATATTTTTTCTTAATCAACAACTTGAAACTAATGGTGGCATATGCCTCATCACTTATCAATGTTCCTTTTACATGAAATATTTATTTACCACCTTAAGATAGTCATGAGGCATTAAGAGGTCAAGTATAAACACATGAAGATAAACTATATGTGTGCTTGAATAGTGAAGAGAGAAACAATGAAGAGATGCTTAAACTCATCAAGAAAAGGAAGCACCATATTAAAAAAAAGGACGAAAATGATGAAAAAAGGATCTAAATAATGAAGGAGGTCCGCACTAAGTAGAATGATGAGTTAGTCTCATGTTTAGAGATTGAAATAACCAATTTAGGTTACCCCATACTGTTGACCTCACCTTTTCTTCCACGTGATTAGTTGTTATAGCATCATTTACCATCTCTATATGCTTGATGCACTATGTTATGGCCTTGGGCATCCCTTTCTCTTCAGACTTGCTCCTTTACCTAAAAAACATTATTTTGAATTCCATACGCAACTTTGCCCTCTAAAAAGCACGTGTACATATGGTTCCAATTATACCCAACCCACGTATATAATTTAAAATATGAAAAAAATATATAATTACCTATTTTTTTAGGCTTCCGGTTTAACCCGTAAACCCCACCCAAAAAACAGGGAATTATATATTTTTTTCATATTTTAAATTATATACGCGGGTTGGGTATAACTGGACCCGCGTGTGTACATGCTTTTTAGAGGGGAGAGTTGCGTATGGAATTCAAAATAATGTTTTTTAGGTAAAGGACCAAGTCTGAAGGGAAAGGGTTGCCCAAGGCCATAACACAGAGCATCAAGAATATAGAGGTGGAAAATGATGCTATAATATTAGTAAGAAAACTAACATTAAGGTAGATTATCTAAAGGGAGGATTTTATCAATAAATCAACTACATTAACTTATTCAAACATGAAACATATAAATTAAAGACAATAATGAAATATTTGAATATACATAAAGTATCCACTATACCATGCACACTCCATGAGACAATCTTCATTAGTAAACTCCAATATGAATACACATTTTTGTCTTTCCCTCAAGGGCCACTAGTGAAGGTGTTACAACAAATCATAGTTTGAATATTAGGATAGAACAAATAATTTAGGATTCTATTTTTTTCACTTTTCTTAAGAAATTTCAACTTCTGTAATCAGGTGGAAGTTTAGGAGTGGGAAAGGAATCAATTCCCTCCATACTCCTGCACATCAACCCTCCATACTCATGCACATCGCTTCTCAACTTACACCAAGCACCGGATTGGTATACACATGGTGTTGAGTTGTGCATTGGAAAGTACACCACTCCCATTCGACACCCAAATCCCACTCACACAGTCTCCCTCCCTCCTTAGCAATGCAAACTCTCCTCACACAGCATACACGTAGCCTCCTCCTACAGTCGACATTATATTCGTGCAACCTCCTCTTCATATCACTCTCCACGGATCAACATCACCATATCGGTCACTCCCTTCCCTTAGAGCTACTAATATAACTTGAATCCTCAGCTTCTCCTCGACACAACAACCTCAACTCCCATGGATTGGAATGCTCCCATGGCTGCTCACTCCAAACATTTTCTTACACTTGGCAGACCATCATACACACCAGTATGGTCTGCACCTTGGGTGGTATATCTACCTGCGCCAACAAAACTACCCACCATGGCTCTTTGGTGCCCCTATAACCTCATCATATGCAACCTCGATGCGTAGTGGAAGCATAGTGGCCAACCTTCCTCCCACACTTTAGAAATTCACTCCTTCCTGCCTCAACACTAGTTCCATAAGAGGTGCACAGTCACACAACAAAGTCATATGCATAGTCATATGCTCCATATTCATGTGCCCTCCCTCATGTCCATCTGCTCTCCCTCATATGCTAAATTTCCCAAATAAAACCTCTTGTATACATACCATCCCCATATAAGCCCTCCCCAAAATATACCTTTGTTGTATAAAACATTGAATTACTTTTACAAATTAGAAACATAATTCGTTTTTTTTACAATATTGGCATAGTGGCAACAGAGTGAATTTTTTTTTACAGTACATATTCACAATGCATTCACTCATATCTATTATGGGAGTGTTTCTCACTAGCAAGGAGAACTATCCTGAGTGGTCCCAAAAAATCAAGAACACTCTCATTTTTAATTAGTTGTGGAAAGGAATTTAGGAAGGAAACGAAGGAAATGCAATTGCAAAGCCTACCTCAGACAAGGAGATCGTCATTTGGGACAATAAGAACAACAAATCTTTTCCCTTGATTATAGCATCTGTAAATGAAGAGGTGATTCACCATATTACACCATTCTCAAATTCTTATGAATCCTTGAAGAAGTTGAAAGAATTGTATGACTCACACTTAGAACTTGAAGTTGTTCAATTAATGATTAAACTATTCAGTATTTAATTCAAAAATTATGACCCTTTTTCTTTAGCATCAGAAGTAAGGTCTATCATGCATGACATTAAAAACACTGGGGTTGAAATGGACATACCTCTCATAGCTTGTGTCAAGGCATTATATCCCACTTACTCACATTATCTTGAGTCATTGCAAGCAAGTGGAAACCTCAAGGAGATTACCTTTAAATCCCTTGAGAAGAAGTTTGCAAAGAGAGAAAAGGATTTTGGGAAGAATACAACTCCTCAGTCTTCTAAAGAAGTTGTGTGTCTTGCACATAGAGAGAAGAATCATGCTTAAGATTTTTCTAGAGGAATAGGTGGTCGAAGAGGAAGAGGAAGAAGAAATTTTAGAGGCAGGGGAGGCAGACAATTTCAAGGAGAAAACATTGATGTTCATTGCACATGGTGCAATGGAGATGATCATGATGCATCCACATGTAAGATGCCTTGGGACAGAATTGAGCAAGAAAGAAATGAAGCCAAAGGTAAAACTCATGACAAAGATAAAGGTAAAGCACTTGAATCCGCTCATTATGTTGTGGCACATTGTAATATTGGAGTAACTGAAGACTTATTTAATTCTTCACATTTTTCTTGGGAAAATGGTTGGTTGCTTGATTCAAGAGCAACATGCCACATGAATTTTAGAAAAAAATATTTGAATAATTTACTGACATGGTTGATGGAGTAGTATACTTCGCAGATAAATCAAAACTCAAGCCATCATGGCTTGTCACAATCATTCTTAAACTTCCTCGTATTCCAGAATTTCTTCTCACTTAATTAGGCTTAATCGCTCACTTGTCATGATAGGAATAGAAGAATAAATACTTCTAAAGTTGAAAGGTACCTTTGCTCATGCACAAAACTTTGCATTCAGTTCTCACTATGATGAAGGTACATTCCGATCAATTATTTTATGTCATGCTAGATTTGGACACTTGAACTATGACAGCCTTTGGTTTTTGAAGAAAAATGGTGTTACTGGTTTGCTTACAATTCCTAGGAAACTTAAGAAATATGATGCTTGTATTCTAGGAACACATAGCAAACAGTCTTTTCATGATTCACATTCCAGAGCACATATAAAACTTAAGCTTATTCATTCAAATTTATGTGGTCCCATGCATGTTCTTTTTGCAAATGGAAATAAATATATGATGACATTTATTGATGACTACACCAAAATGTGTTGGGTTTATTTATTGAAGAACAAATCTGATAGGTTTACTTATTGAAGAACAAATCTGATGTTTTTGAAACATTCAATAATTTCCATGCATGGATAAAAAATGATGCACAAACTCATATTGGCTCTATTCACACTGATAATGGAAAATAATACACTTCAAATGAATTTGAAAACTATCATCTTCAACATGGGATCAAACATCAAACAATCATGCCTTACAATCCCCAACAGAACGATATAGTTGAAAGAATGAACATAACAATTTTAAATATGGTATGCTCCATGATGTTCATAGAGAATGTAAAATTGAAGTCTTAGGCTAATGTAGTTCTATTTGTTGTGTATATAAACAATAGGTTTCCTTCTAATGCAATTAGAAACGAGACTCCTTGTGAATTATGGCATGGCCACATTCCTTCGGTAAAGCATCTCAGGGTCTTTGGTTCCACCTGTTATGCCTCGGTACCTAAGGAACAAAGAAACAAACTTTGTGCAAAGAGTCGTAAGTCTATCTTCTTAGGGTATTCAAATACCTCCAAAGCATACTGCCTCTATGATGAAGTTAATAAGAATTTTGTAGTATCTAGAGATGTCATATTTCTTGAATCTTCCAAGACTGACAATGTTTTTGAGCAGCAACTTGTCGCTTGGATATATTCTGGCATGAAAAGTCATTTCAATAATTTGATAATCAGATTCCACATATTGAAGGGGGGATTCCTATACTGGATCAATCTGTGGAATCTTCTTATGAAGAACTCTCTCCCCCACATGAAGATCCAGCCACGGATGACACTTTGAGTCATTTGATTGACATAATTGGGAGACTAAGTCTTGGTTCTACTCCAACTCAGTCAATTGAGAAGCTTGGGTCATCTTAGAAAGGTCTTCCAAAATGGCTGACAAAGACACCTGAAAATTTCCACCCTGATGAGGTTGGAAATACAGGAATAAGAAGTTGCACCAGGAAAAATGGAGGTGATGTAGATGATTCTGATTCACCTGTTGATATGGATGTTTCTTATAATTTTGAATTGAATTTGTCTACAGATTTTGAACCAAATGCCTCCAAAGAATTTGCTTCTCATGTTGAATGGAATGAAGCGATGCAGAAGGAATATGATGGCTTGATAAAGAATGGCACTTGGAAACTGGTTGATCCTCCATTGGGAACCAGGCCAACTGGCCGCAAGTGGGTCTACAAGAACAAGTACAATGTTGATGGATCACTTGACAAGCACAAAGCCAGGCTTTTAGAAAAAGGTTTTGCACAAAAATAAGGGGTCGATTATGAGGATAATTTCCCCCCCACGGAAAAATGGGCTACAATCCAGACACTTTGTCTTGGCAAATAATAATGGTTGGAAATTCCATCAGATGGATGTAAAATCTTCTTTCTTGAATGGATATCTAAAGAAGAATGTTTTTATGTCCCATCTAGAAGGATTTGTTGTGAAGGGCCAATAACACAAAATATGCAAGCTTGTAAAATCCTTGTATGGCCTCAAGTAAGCACCCCAAGCCTGGTATGAGAAGTTAACTGAGAATATTCTGAAAATTAACTTCAAACATTATGATATTGATGATGTAACTTTGTTTTTCAAGAAAGTTGGAAAAACAATTGTATATCTTGTGGTGTATGTAGATGATATTTTTATGACAAGGAACAATGAGAGCTATATTGCATCCATAAAGAAGGAATTTAGGAAAGGATTTGAAATGACTGATTTGGGCTATGTTCACTACTATCTTGGTATTGAAATAACTCAACATCCTAAGTTTATATTACTCTCTTAGAATAAGTACATTAGAGATATATTGAATAGGTATGGCATGGAGGAGTGCAATCCTTTGACTACTCCAATGAAATAGGACTTTAAGCTTACATCCATTGAAGGAAAATAATTTGAGGATGCAACAAAGTATAGACAGCTTGTAGGAAGTCTCAACTACCTGAATACTACCAGACGAGACATTTCATTTTTTGTTTGAATCCTATCCAGATTTATGCAAAAGCCTTGTGAGGGACATTGGTCTGTTGTGAAAAGAGTTCTAAAGTACTTGAAGGGGTCTCAAGACTTTGGACTCAAGTATACAGAGGTGTGCGACTTCAGATTCATCAGATGCTCTTATTCAGACTTTGATGGAGACAAAGAAACTGTGGTATCTACTTCAGGTTAAATATATGAATCTTGGATTAGGAGTTGTCTCCTGGAGATCACACAAACAATGAGTTCTAGCATATTCCACAACTGAGGCATAATATGTGGCAGCAGCTGAAGCAACAAAGGAAATTGTGTGGCTCAAGAAAATTCTGGAAGATTTGAAGATTAAAAAAGTGCATTCAACTCCACTCATGATCGACAACACTTTTGCAATAAATTTTTCCAAGAACCCAAAGTTCCATGATCGAATAAAGCACATCAATACAAAATACCATCTGATTCAACATCATGTTGAGACCAAGACAATCCATCTATGCCATTTTTCGACAAATGAGCAGATTGCAAACATCTTCACCAATGCGCTTGGAAGAGAAAAGTTTGAAAGATTCAGAATGATGGTTGGATTCACCAAAATCCATTCAGATTAAGGGGGGGAATGTTGACACCTAATCCTAGGGATTGGATGAAATTGTAAAATAGTGTAAATAGAAAATAAGGAGAGGCAGAAGATGAAGAGACACAGGGAGATGAATCCCAAGAGTCTCACCATCCATGTATATATTTGTGAGCATCCATTAATGCAAATCAATTTTTTTTTTATGTAGTTAACTCATGGCCTTACAAAAAATATCTAATATTTCAATTCATTCTGTAATAAATGATATAAATAACACATAAAAAAAACATAGATACACCAAATGTACGTGGAAACCCATATAGGGAGAAAACCACAAAACTTATTTTTGAATATTGTTGTAGGTTGCAACCTACTGTTACATGAGTTTTTCTATATCCAACCAAAAGGATACACCCATCCCCTGAATTTACAAGCACCTTTTGAATGAAGCAAGAACTCCCTAATAAGATACAACCTAAATGAAGCACCAACTCCTTTATCTTTGGGTGAAAATGTGAAATTGGTAAACACTTTTAGCTTGTTTTTTACATACAAAATTGTGATTTTTTACGTTTTTTCAACTTCAGCTACTAGAAACTCATATTTTCTTTGATAACTTTGTTTGCAGTTAAAATGATATTTCTAGATAATTGTCTTGCCTTTGTACTAATTTTTTTTTTTTTTTAATTATGGAAATATAGCTAGAGAAATTTGGTGGATACTGAATGCATATACATGAAAATTTCAGGAAAGTATAATGAGGCACTTTAGTATCTACCATGGTTTGTAAAGATGATAATTCATTTTGGGAAAAAAATTATATCATAACAATCTACATGAATTGCACTCGAACATGGACTATTTTTGGTGAATTTTCATATTCAATCACTATGATTAATTATTTAACGAAATAGTGTAAGACAAAAAAATGGTGCTTTTTCAACACTTTCATCTATCCATCAATTTTCATTTTAATATGATCATCAGCGAGTCTATTGAAAATACCATTTTAAAGAGGAAACAAAGAGGAAGTACAAAGTGAATATTCAAACAATTTGGTGTTTCAATTTTAAAGTTATTTATTTTTAATTTTAGGTAATTTCATAATTTTGAATATATATAGTGACAGAGTTTAGTATACAATTATTAATAAATGTCATTTCTTCATCAAAATGAATAAAAAGAATATCATTCGAAACTAGATTCAAAGTTGAATCCAATGGTAACAAAGGAGTTATATAACTCCTAAATTTGGAAGATATTTGACTCCTATAAAGTAGCTATTTCTTGAAAATCGTCATTTTTTTTCTACTTTTCGTTAACAAACAACAATTGGTTGAGAAAATATTTTTGCTGACATATGTGACAAACTCTAGGTTGAGAGTTTTTCACAACTCTGGCTTGTGTTAACTACATGGGGTTAACAATTTAGAAACTCTCGTCCAATAAATTTTAAAACTCTCAGCTGAGAGTTCTAGTAAAGAATCTTCCCTTCCGCACACTCTCAGCCAAAATTTTGGGCAAAGAATATTTCTTTCCCATATTCTTGGCTAAGAATTATAGAAACTATCAGACGAGAGTTCTTCTCCAAGAAAACCCTCAGTTGAAAGATTTATAAACTCTCATCCAAGAGTTTGGGCGAAGAATCTTTTTGTCAAACGATGCAATTATTTTATTAATGCACGTGCCTTTTAATGTACAAATATTTCAGCCAAGAGGTTTATAAACGCTTGGCCAAAAGTTTCGATTGAGACCAAAATCATAGGCTTGCAAAGTGTTATATTAGATATCATTTTTGGGATTCAATTGTGTTAAGTAAGTTATTCATCTAAGACCATTTCCATGAGAGGTAGTTGTAACTGACTAATTTCTCATGATTTTTGAATAGTCAACTTAGCACTCATTGCATCAGGTGATGCTCACAGGGGTGAAGAAGTGGGATTGAAACTAGTGAAATGAATCACATAGCATCAATCATCACTTCCAGGGCTTGCACTCGGTAACCAAGACTTCTCGGGAGGTCACCCATCCCATAACTCCTCTGGCTCAAGCACGCTTAAATGTGGAGTTTTTCCCCACAATCAAGCCCACATAGCTTGCTAACCCATTTGAAAAACCTTAGCAAGTATTGTGCCTCATGAACCATTCAAGAAGAGCTCCCTTTACTCTTTGTATTTAAGTATGAGGGGTTTCCAAAGTGCATTATATTAGATATCATTTTTTGGATTTTACTGTGTTAAGTAAGTCATTCATCTATGACCATTTCCATGAGAGGCAGTCGTAACTCACTAATTTCTCATGACTTTTGAATAGTCCACTTAGCACTCATTGCATCGGGTGATGCTCATAGGGGTGAAGAAGTGGGATTGAAACTAGTGAAATGAATCACATAGCATCAATAATCACTTCCAGGGCTTGCACTCGGTAACTGGGACTTCTCGGGAGGTCACCCATCCCATAACTCCTCTGGCTCAAGCGCGCTTAACTGTGGATTTTTTCCCCACAATCAACCCCACTTAGCTTGCTACCCCATTTGAAAAACCTTAGCAATTATTGTGCCTCTTGAACCATTCAAGAAGATATCCATTTACTCTTTGTATTTAAGTATGAGGGGTTTCCGAAGTGCATTATATAAGATATCATATTTGGGAATTAACTGCATTAAGTAAGTCATTCATATATGACCATTTCCATGAGAGGTAGTAGTAACTGACTAATTTCTCATGATTTTTGAATAGTCCACTTAGCACTCATTGCATCGGGTGATGCTCACAGGGGTGAAGAAGTGGGATTGAAACTAGTGAAATGAATCACATAGTGTCAATCATCACTTCAAGGGCTTTCACTCGGTAACTAGGACTTCCTGGGAGGTCACCCATCCCATAACTCCTCTGGCTCAAGCACGCTCAACTGTGGAGCTTTTCCCCACAATCAAGCCCACGTAGCTTGCTACCCCATTTGAAAAACCTTAGCAAGTATTGTGCCTCATGAACCATTCAAGAAGAGCTCCCTTTACTCTTTGTAGTTAAGTATGAGGGGTTTCCGAAGTGCATTATATTAGATATCATTTTTGGGATTCAACTACATTAAGTAAGTCATTCATCTATGACCATTTCCTTGAGAGGTAGTCTTAAGTGACTAATTTCTCATGATTTTTGAATAGTCCACTTAGCACACATTGCATCGGGTGATGATCACAGGGGTGAAGAAGTGGGATTGAAACTAGTGAAATGAATCAAATAGAGTCAATCATCACTTTCGGGGCTTGCACCCGGTAACCAGGACTTCCCGGGAGGTCACCCATCCTAGAAATCCTTTGGCTCAAGCACGCTTAACTGTGGATTTTTTCCCCACAATCAAGCCCACTTAGCTTGCTACCCCATTTGCAAAACCTTAGCAAGTATTGTGCCTCATGAACCATTCAAGAAGAGTTCCCTTTACTCTTTGTATTTAAGTACGAGGGGTTTCCATAGTGCATTATATTAGATATCATTTTTGGAATTCAACTGCGTTAAGAAAGTCATTCATCTATGACCATTTCCATGAGAGGTAGTCGTAACTAAATAATTTCTCATGATTTTTGAATAGTCCACTTAGCACTCATTGCATCGGGTGATGCTCATTTCTCATGATTTTTGAATAGTCAACTTAGCACTCATTGCATCGGGTGATGCTCATTTCTCATGATTTTTGAATAGTCCACTTAGCACTCATTGCATCAGGTGATGCCCACAGGGGTGAAGAAGTGGGACTGAAACTAGTGAAATGAATCACATAGCATCAATCATCACTTCCAGGGCTTGCACCCAGTAACGAGGACTTATCGGGAGGTCACCCATCCCAGAAATCCTCTGGCTCAAGCATGCTTAATTGTGGAGATTTTCCCCACAATCAAAGCCACTTAGCTTGCTACCCCATTTGCAAAACCTTAGCAAGTATTGTGCCTCATGAACCATTCAAGAAGAGCTCCCTTTACTCTTTGTATTTAAGTATGAGGGGTTTCTGCAGTGAATTATATTAGATATCATTTTTGGGATTCAACTGCATTAAGTAAGTCATTCATATATGAAAATATTTCAAAGGGTTGTTGGACATTCAATAAGCCAATGCTTCTCCTATGTTTTTTGACATGGAATAACCACCTCTCGTGGATCATTATCTTTGGCATTTTGATCGTTGAATAACACCTGTGGGTTTTTTCTAATGAAAATCGTGATTCTGAACAATTGGTATCAGAGCGTAGATCACGAGTTTTATCCACAGACGACTCACGTTGGGGGGGGGAGATTGTTAGATATTGGATAAACCAATACTTTCCGTGTGTTTCACGACATGGACTAACTGCCTCTCATGGATCCTTATCTCTAGTGATGTGATCTTTGACTAACACCTGCAATTTTTTCTCTAACAAATATCATGATTCCCATAAAGTGTAAAGTGGGAAATGCCAAGTTCACCAAGTTCATCTTTGGAAAAAAATTATATTGAAGTTAAGTTTTTTTGATATGGGAAAAAGGAGATTATTTTTTTTTTGAAGGAAAGAAAGATTTTTCTTTTGTTGTTTTGCTATCATAATCAAATATTGTTAGTTTTTTATATGGAAAGAAAAAAATAATATTTTTCCTAAAAAAAAAATATTTGGAATGTTTATTTTGTAAAGGTACAAATATTATCTTTTTGATAAATGAAAAAAAAAAGAGATTATATATATATATATATATATATATGGGGAAATGATTTTTTTTTGTGTGGGGGGGGAGGGGGGGGGGGGATAAGAAGCCTTGTTTTATTGTTTTTATATGGAAGTTAAATATTAATATTTTTCTATGAAAAATAATATTTTCAATGTTTTTTTCTCTTTTTCTTTTTCTCTCTTTTTTTTTTTTTTTGATCTGGGTCCGTCAACTACCAGATTTACCCATGATCTTTTACTTCTGTGATGTTGGTAGAATTGAATTTTAGAATGGCATAAAAGAACACATGTGCATGATGTAAAGAAGGGAAACAAGAGAGCCATCAGCAACATAATAACATGAGACATTGACAACGGAGTTCACCCAGTGTGGGCTATGTCTCCGGGCCTGGTGTCAATATGGGGTAGGCTACTTCATATAGTGATGGAAATGAGAAGATGTACATGGATTATTTTCTTTGTAATACTGGGATGTTCCCTCAACATGAGTGGCTTGTATCTCCACGTGGCGTTCCACTATAGGAACTCTCAAACACAATGGACCTCCTATCAGCATGACATAATCTCACATGAAGAAAAAACAAGATCTCGCAACATGCATCAAGAAAGGATCTAGAAATCATAATAAATCTCACAGGAAAAATAGAGGCACATGATTAAACTACATATACCTCAACCCTTGAAGTTGGTTGAAGAAGCGGATATACTAGCTGCACCGTCAAATTCATGGCGTCGAGGGGCATAGAATCGACTATCCACACTTGAGAATTAGACACCGTCATTCCAATCTAGAAAAATGGCTGAAATATGGGAAGCTCTACTGCTAAAACAGACATTGACATTGAGTTCCTGTCACCAAGAGGTGTAAAATCAACATAAAGTTTGTTGAAAATGGACTCCGACAAGTTTTGGGCCTCAAGGAATCTTTTTGATGCCCTCAAGATTCCCTAAGATTCTGTTCTACATGGAATCTGGAAATTTGTTGCTCAGATGGCCATTCTAGCTTTACCATTGCGTTCCCTGTGAAATTATGGTTAAAATGACTGTAAACTTCATATCATTTCGACAAAAATAAAATTTACCTCCTCATGGAATCTTCCAGGAATCAAAGAATATTCTCTGCAAAAGATTATATGTCTCGAAAAGTGTGCCTGCACATGGGTCCGCCTTGTTGCGAGGTCATGGTTCTACACTCTTGCTCTGATCATCTTCCCTCATTCTTCCACGTGCAAATGAAATTCAGGTTTATAAGGTGGTGGGTGGCAGACTTTACAAAGCTGCCACCGTTGGCAAAGTGGTTAGGGTGGATGGGTTGAGGCGAGTTGGTCGGGGGTTCCAACCCCACCGACCTCCAACCTTGGCATTTTTTCTAACTGCATATATTTTTTAACATTGGTTATTGTAATATTTGGGGCGCGTTTGTTGCTTTGCATCCACCGTATAGGTGGTTGTGATACTGCTTAGTGGGGGATGGCCACGTGGGGCGATGGGTTTGAGACCTGTCGTTCTCAGTGTATATGGCGATGGAATTGTGTTTTAAGCATTGATGGGTAGGGTACGCTCCGCACAGCCCCATCCTGAATTTGACACTTATATATATATATATATATATATATATATATATATATATATATATATATATATATATATATATATATATATATATATATATATATATATATATATACACAATGTATAGTGGCTCCAAAAGTGGGGTTCGACAGGGATCATGGCCCGCTGACCCAAATTTATATATTTTGATTTTTTTATTGTAATATGGAACATGGATCCATGTGGGGGTGGCAGGGGTTGCAGCCTGCCACCCTATTTTTATATTTTTTTTCGTTCTTTTAAAACAAACTGGTTGTTTTTTACTTAACGAAAATAAAGGTCATTGGGAAAATTAACTAGGCCGCAATTTCGACCATTTTCGAGAGCTAAGTTCCCTGCCACTTGAAGGTGAATTTGTGGGACACTTAAACCTGGCCCAATGTCCAAATTTGACCAAAAATTTGACCCACTCGAATTTCTCCATATGGGCTTAGATTGGAGATCCGTTCACACCGTTGGAATCAGTGTAACAAGCACTTCAATCTGAACCTGGTTCGAGAGAAATCTAACCACTTTGAATTTTCACCAATTATGAGCCCTCTTGGTCTCCTGAGTGTGTATGGAGCCACTTGGATCAATCCTCCCCACTGAGGAGCTTTTTTTCCACTGAAAGCATGAACATAATCTGCAGCTGCTTTGTACCTTGTATGCACCACATGTGTCCTGAAAGGTCACCCTTCATTCTCCTTCACCTTTGTCCTTCGGAGCAATGAGCGATGAGCTGACACCTGCATCCTTGACGAACCTATAGTACAATATTTTCAAATTACATTCTTAAATAAGAGGTAAATCTATGACCCAAGCATTCCCCACACTTACCAAGAGTTTATAACCATACTTGGTGGTCAAGTTTATATTAAAAAGGAATCAATACCCTAGCTATCAATACAAGGCCAAAATATTATGTCGCTTCATAAGTGATGGAAAATACATCATCACTTTTACATTTCAAACTACAACATATGATTTACAAAGTAAGGCGATGACACATTACCACACCTAGAAAAACCATCTCTCACTTATCAAAGTGAATGGGTCATCTCTCTGTGGTGCATTTGCTTGTCGAACAATGGTTTCAAGGTTCATGTATGGACATTTTTCCCTTAAGGCGCTGCTCTGGATGGAGCCTCCAACATGTGGCTCTCTGATGGCCACTTATATTGCAATTACTGCAATGATTCTTCATCCTCCAGACCTACTTTACCTTCTTATTTTCCTTCGGTGGAGAAGGAATTTCACGCCTCATCCTCCCTTGTGTTGCCATTCTTTTCCAACACTTAGCAAATACATGGTTATGTAATCCACAAAAACTACATGTTTTCCAATGCCATGATCTATGTTCATTGTTAGCAACATGCTTGTAACTAAAATTAACATTAGAATATCGAGACTTGTTATACCTTTCTTGTTGGTCTCTGGTGCAATCATGGCGACAAGAGCTTGCCTCAACTCTTTCTTTGCAATGTGCGTTGTCATAGGATGATGGTGAAGTGTTCCCATCATTCTCTATCCCTACTAGTTTCAACCATGCATTGGAATCTTTTGACACCTTCGAGTATTGTACTTCAATATATCCCAAACCTGTGAATCGAGGTCTTTGCACAACCTCCAATGGCTAAATAATACCATGTCCATTAACACCAAGTCCTCCTCCTTTGTATCCCATCTTGGTGAGGAGTCTCATGCCAGTTCCTGTAATGTGTATCTCCACATTTCCCACAGAAATGATAGCATGTGAAGATGCAACTGAAGAAACATCAACATTGTTTACCTCATATTTCGATTCAGAAACAAGTGATGATGGCTTCTTCAAGCCCTTGTTGCGCTTCAACTCCTCAAAGGCCTCTTCCGTGGCTCGTAGATGAAGTTGTAGTCTCTGCTTATCCTCTTTCTCTATTTGTATAATCCTCCTTAATTCAACATCCTTTGCTTAAAGGCTTTGGTTGTTGCGCTTCAATTCTTGCAAGGATGCCTCTACAGTTTGCAACTGAAGTTGCACTCTCTTCTTATCCTCTTTCTCCTCTCGTAGAAGCACTTTCAATTCACTGTTATCTTCTTGAAGGCTATGGTTGATCTCCTCATTCGAATGATGATAATATGGTGAGGGCAATGAATATTCACTGGAAGATGTGGATGAAGAATCACTTTCTGCTTCTTCTTTCTCCCGTCTTTCATGAGCTTCATACATCATGTCCACCATTTTAGACATCCTGAGCATGGCCTCGTACATGTCTTTTCCATCCTCCATTGTTGCATGTTCAATCATTGTTCACACTCACAATTCGCATCAGCAAGAAGACTGCTCTGATACCACTTGATCTGGTTTCGTCAGCTACTGGATTTACCCATGATATTTTACTTTTGTGATGTTGTTAGAATTTCATTTTAAAATAGTATAAAATAACACATGTGCATGTTGTAAAGAACGGAAAAAATAAAACCATCAACAACATAAGAACACGAGACATTGATAACGGAGTTCACCCAGTGTGGGCTACGTCTCTAGGCCCCATGTCAATATGGGGGAGCTCACTTCATATAGTGCTAGAAATGGGAAGATGTACATGGATGATGTTCTTTGCCATATAAGGATGTGCCCTCAACATGAGTGGCTTGTCTCTCCATGAAATGTTCCGCTACAGGAACTCTCACTCACAATGGACCTCTTATCAGCATGACATAATCTCACATGAAGCAAAAACAAGATCCCGCAACATGCATCAAGTAAGGATATAGAAATCATAATACATCTCACAGCAAAAAGAAAGGCACATGATCAAACTGCATATACCTCAACCCATGAAGTTGGCTGACCCATCCTTTTCTCCAAGTTCTAATTAGGCTTATGCTTGTGTCTTAAGAGAAGTCTCCCTGTCTATGTCCACGAAGTTTGCTAATGATACAAGTTTTCGAACATTCTCCACAACATATATGATAATTAACATCCTTGATGAGTATGTGAACTCCCTTCAATTGAAACCCCCCATGATTGTCATTATGATTTTCCAAATTTTGAAAAACCAATACTCCCAATCTGCTATAGGGGTAAAAGTGCAGTTGTGTCCATACTGATTATAGGAAGGAAAAATTTAGACTCAACTCAAAAAAATTCCATTTCCTTTCTTATCTTGCTTAATTCAAAAGAAACATTATTGTTCAATTTTTTTATTCTCATACTCCTATCAGAATTTTGGTTGAAGGAAAGAGAGGTTTTGTAGGTTTCTTTTCCACAAATGGTAGCGAAAAATGTGTACTTACGCTTCTCTTATATTCCCCTCTTAAAATATAGGGTAAATTGCTCAAAATCATGCTTTTTGCAGCTCTCTAGATTTCCCTATAGCACATTGTCTTCTCCTATATCAAATTTGTCCCTTCCTATAGCAACTATGTCTCTCCTGTAGTAGCTTTGTTTTCTCATGTAGCAGGGAACTTTCTACCTTGAGTTGCTTAGTTGTTGCTGCTCTAGTGGTTGGTCTTCTCATGGGTGTCAAATTTTGCTTCCCCTTTGGTTGAAACCTCCCCCCATTTCTCCTATTGCTCCTTCTCGGGGTTACTTGGGTGTATTTTTAATTTTTTCCTAAGAGAAGCCTTAGTTGTAGAGACAATTTCAAATTTTCCCTTTTATCTGAGAGGGAGAAGGATGCTAATATTTTTTTACAGAACAAACTTTCCTTTTTTCCTATATTTCCTTCACATATAAAAATTTCCAAATGGAACTACGACACAATTGTTTTCTACAGGGTACTTAATTCAAGAAGAATTATTCATATTGATGTATGCAAATTAAAGAGGGATAAATCCACTTACTCCTTTCAAGATAACGTTGTCATGTGCATCAAGGTTTGAGGACAACATTGGGTAGTTTTGGCTCCCTTTATCCCTTCAATTATCTCTTATAGCTTCCTTTCAAGCCTACTGTAGCGGTACAGATCCTCTTGTAGCTCCTACAAACACAATTTGAAGCAGCTTGGTGGCACCATAGGCAGACTCTGGTAGCATCTAGCTCTTCCTTTTGTACCTTTATGGGTTTCTAAAATTGTTTCTTGGGAATGAGTAATTGTGCAAGTGAATTTGATCCTTGTACTTTTATTACTTTTTTTGGTAATGGTTCAGAGTGCTTTTGTGACTTGGCCTTTGCATGAATTTCCTCTTTAAACCGCTGTCCCCATTCCTCTTAATCATCACCCTTCTTAATTTGTATTTTCCATGTTGCATGAGTGAGGGGTTGCATTTAATTGATTGAGGGTGGCCGAGACTATTGACCCATCATTAGCTTATAGAGCCTCATCTCTCATGCATTGACAACAAATTTCTAACCATAACACGCTCAAGAGAAGAGGTGAAGAATATTTCATACCTATACCTACTTGATCGTTGTTGAAGATGCATGCATGCTACTACTGACATGATGATCTATGCATGGCTCTTTGGAGGTGCTAATTTACTTTTTTTACTTGTGCACAGGTATTCACGTGATGTATTTGACTGATGGAACCTTTCTAGCTTATAGGTATATCTCCAGTTTTTGATCTATTGTTGTTGGAATATATTTTTTACCTTACAAATGCTCCTCAGGGATGGTGTGGCTACCTCAAGCTTTAGGTATGGCCATCTCTTCATTCTGGAGAAATAATAATCCTTGGATCATGTTTTATGATGAATCTGTGAAGGCTACTACAAGACTATTTTCCTCCTATAGTAGTCATTTAGTTTCTTTTCACAAGCTCATACTTCATTTAGGGACTTGGAAAAATGATAGTGGGTTTTAGGGACAACAATAGCATCTTCGAAAGGTGGTGAAAGTTGTGGGAAAGGAAAAAAAAAATATGAATTCAGAGTCCTTTTTCTGTGTTTTTTTCATGTGTGGTTAGAGGTGGAATATTGGTGATGGATTTGGCTTAATGGAGTGGTGATTAGGGTGAAGTAATTTTATTGGACCTCTCCCAAAATTTCCCAAGGAAAATAGGACCTTTGGGGCTCTTTTTCCAAGTTGATCATCCTCCTGTAGCACTTATGGTTGCTCCTATAGCATTTCAGGACAATCTCATGTATCATAATTGTTTTATCCATATCTCTCAAATAGTAGAATGGATTGACCTAAAAAAATTTGAGCATGTTTCCATCATCCTTATGCACCTCCCCATAAAACCTCTTGGCCAATGGATGCATGGATATCGATAAAAATAAAAAATATTTGTAGGTGATGGAGACCAATTTCTCAAAAAGTGTTCACTGGAATTTGTTGAAATTGTTTGAGAATATTACCATCATCCATATGCATCTCCACATGAAACAAATCGGATAATATATGTACAATTTTTGAGATATTGCAAAAAACAAAATTCCCTATGTATTTTGGCCTCCTATAGCAAAACAAAACCCTCCTGTAGCATTTTAGGGCAACAAGGAAAATGAATGGGAAAGGCTTGGAAATGATGCGTGGATGTTGGAAATCGGTGGGGGTGATGGATTGGCATTGCCTTGATCCAGTTGGAGCATCTGAGCAAAGAAGGAAAAATCCCAAGCTTAACTTCCTTTGATTATATTTTTGACCAACTTTTTATTTTGGTGCTAACTTGTTTTTGTTGCTTGCAAAGGTTGGAGAGGACCTCCATTCATCGGAGAGAGATACACGAAGCAAATAATTTTTTTCATTTTTTTTTCTTTTAGGCCTACTAGCTACCTGTTGTAGCAGCTACAACCACCCTCCAAAATTTTTCCATTTATTTGATTTTGGAGCCTAACTTCCCTTTAGAGGAGCATACCTTACACTGTTATCACGTATGTGTGCTTTGATTGATGTTTATCTTTAATTTTTTCTTGTGTTCATTTTCTTTTTCACTTAGAAATTTTCTCTAAGTCACAAGTTGACCTCTTGCCTAAGTCTTGCACAACAGTTCTAGGCTTGCCTCCAGAAACTGCATAATTATTCAAGCCAGCCTTGTCCTTGTCAACCATAATTGCACAGCCATGAATAGTATTCCAGCCTTGAGCTTGGGAACTGCGCAATCATGACATGAAGCCCAACACTAAGCTCGGAAACTACACAATCATTCACTGAGCTAAGAATTTGTGCAGTTCATCAGCATGGGAGTTTCCAGTTCCCCGAAACTATGTAATCCTTCTCGGTGAGGTGCACAACGAGTTTTCATGGAAAAAGAAAAAAACAAAAAAGCATCCCTAAAATATAGGATCTATTTTTAGCATCCCAAAGGAAGCACACTTAATATTTTTTTAAACTGTCGGAGAGTGTCGCATTTCCCTTGATTTGCGACATGCACATCATAAACCATAATTTCTCAAATATACTTAATTGATGCCCCTAGAGCTCATTATTACATTCAATATTGGAGCTCTAACATTCCCGAGGAGATCAAGTAACCTTTGGTGCAATCATCATCGATTTTCCGGGTGATTTTTGAATTTATCGCTTTTTGTCCCTTATTATGATGCTTTTTACCATTTGGCTTGCATGAGTGTTGTTTTGCTTGTTTCTTTGCATGCGTGTTGGTTTTTTAACATGCTTTTGCTTGTAGAAGTGTTGTTTTAATTTTTTTTTTCCTTTCCCAAGTGTTGCGTCGGTTTCTACACTTTTTCACCAATGATCGTCGTTGCGGCGACTATCCTCACCAATCTCATTTACTTCTCGTTTATTCATTTTCTGCACTTGATTTACTTTTTTTTATCAACACTTAGTTTGATATGCACTCATGCCTTCACCATATCACATACCTGCTTATTTTTCACAGTTCCCTTGGGAAAATTTACCTTTCCCTTGGCCATAACTTACTTTTCCCAGCTGGAAATTGCGCAATCTAGAAGCTCAAGCTTCAAGCTTGGCTTATGGAACTACATAATGTGTAGTAATGGTTTCTCTCACTGCACATTTCATAGTGTTAGGCCTCAATTAGTAACCTTGGCCACTAAGACTGTGCAATGTGCAGTCTCTCCAAGCTCACTTCCCAAGATAAACTATGCATTGCGCAATTTCAGACCACGAGTTTCATCACTAAATATTAGGACTTCACAATGCGTAATTTCCTCAACCATCCAGACCCTCTTGCCAACAATAATTTTGAAATACTTCCTTTTAGTTACCTAGTGTGCTGCATGAACATGTCCTTAAAGTTGCTTTTCTTATTGCTGACATTTTCTTTCCATCAGGGTCTTTTATGTCCCATAAGTACAAAATTTGTTGAGAAAATATTCAACATTAACATTCACAATGGCATCAAAGAGATTTTCCTCAAAGGAAACCATTGAAATAAGTATTGGGGAAGACATTGAGCAAGTCTTGGTTACTATGCCAATTTACTTGGACACTCAGTTGTTCATAGATAAAGGATCTAAACTGACATGGCGATAGATCAAATATGAATTCACAAAGGATTTCCAAGCAGACTTAGAGGACCGATAGGTGTATCTTAGTATAATGCAGTCAAGGTTTTACAAGATTGCATGCAGGTATCCATCCTTCCCATGTGCGAATGTAATCAGCTGGGTTGTTTCAAATGTTGATGTGACCACCATGACACTAAACAACACCAGTGGTGAGAAGCTTGGTAAATTCTTGACATCATATTTCAAGTAGATGTATCATCTTTGAGAGCCATTGAAGAACACGCACTCATTGTTCTATGCCAACCAAGTTTATATAGATATACACCTAGTGACTTGTATAATAGAAAAGCACTCAAAAAATCTTATTAGCTTTTGGTCATACTAGATTGCAGGATCTATGGCCAATCAAACACAGAGACCTTTCTTGAGGGGTGGGCTATCTTGTTGAACCAGGTAGTTAACGAGGTGAATTCATTGAACTGTTCAGACATATTGGATCATCAGCTGATATTTCATGTGACAAAATCTTGCAATCCACCTAAGGATGAGAAAGCGCACTTATACATGTTTTCATACTTACTAGATGCAATCTGTGCATAGAATCAGTTCCCTGGAATGAACTGGACATGGACACCAAGAAACACTACCATACATATCTATTGCAAGCTACTCTTGAATTGTAGTCATCACGGAGTCATGGGGAAACTTACTGATCATTTCATTATCCCTCTCTATAGGCGTATCTTTCAGGAGGACCCACCTTGCATGTCTCGAGTAGATATGGAGGCAATATCAGAGATCGCTAATTGTTTCGCCTTACTGGATGGCACATTTATCAGAGTATTCAATGGTCATAAGTCACTGCATATTTTACCAAGATATGCCACCAACAAATTGGTTATGAAAGAGATAGCTTATCACCTCTCCACAGGATTGTCAGTAGCCCTGCATAGGATGAAGAAGAAACCATGGCTAGCTCTTCCTTTGCAGGTCGTATTATACGAGATTAAGAATCTCAAAGTTGTGGATGCTAAAGGAAAAGAAATGGCCAAATTCGAGTTCAACACCAAGATTTAAAATCTGAGGGGAATTTTCAAAGAACGTTGTGCAAGAGTGTATTTCAATTGGGTCAACGGGGAATATCAGTGGCCAGATGAGGAACCATGGAAGAACTTTTATAACTCTTCCCGACCACTTGAGTGATCAATATGGTTGGTACTTCTCAATTTTTCCCATAGGTGGTAGAAGTTCCTGTAGAAATTTATTAATATTGATGTATTACCGGATTCTCCTAATCTAACAATATTTATCTTCTTACTAAATACAGAATCCTTCCACTGTTAATCTTGCGGAAATTAAATCGTCAATTTCAAACACATGTGAAGAAAATCAATCGAACATAAACACAGTTCTTTAACGGGAAATCTTAAAGCTAAAAACCCCAACTATCTTATATTATGTATGTCAATGTATCATGAAATGATCTCATACAAATCTTATTACATCAAGCTCTTAGTACAATCAACAATAATTACACATTGTCATGCAGAAATTTGCATATCTATGCACCAATTTCTTGCCTCCTAACGGCCTGCCTCCACTGTGCAATCCCTGATGAAGAAGACCCCTGAATGAATTCGAATTGGCCTTTCCTTGACTGCATAATCCTCATTGGCATCTCTAATGTGTGTTAGATGCATTGAATGCATCACTATAATCACAACAGATAGTCCATCTCACCCTTTCACCTATCTCTCCACTGGGTCTCCACTAGAATTGACATGCAAGTAGTTAACTGATGTATTTGTTCAGTTGTTAGTGAGTTATTAGTTGTGAATTAATTAACTAATTAATTCACTAAACTCTCACTAGTGTATCTTTAATTTAGACTAGATACAGCTAGCTCAACTGAGTTTAACTCACTTAACTGAGTTAAATTGAATAACAACTCAATTAACTACTCTTCCAACTCTGTCATAACTTTTCCACTTTAGTTATAATAGAGTCTTCCATGCATGAGTCACCAACCACCCTAGGAATTGCGTAATTCCTTCAGTCCACTGATTTTCCAAATTTGTTCACTGAAATAAAGTGCTCCAAGAGAATAGGTTGTATTTATTGTCGGATTATTATTAAGGGCTAATAATAATCGACATGCACCTATTTTTAGATTGATGATCTATAAATAGACTTCGCCCAATATTCTAAAAATAGAATTTCATTTATTTTTCACAATTGATTGACCATCTATAAATAGAATCCTGCAACTTATATAATATGCTCACCATGTCTAAAAATAGACATACACCTAAAAATAGCCTATGGGCCCCACTTAGTGAAGGTGCTTAATTTTCACTAAGCTCATCATCTTGTTGAATGTCAAGACTCCCTCTCAAAAAGATAGGGATTATCCTTCACCCCGATCCTGCCTCTATGGTATTCGAATTTTCTCCTGCTAAGTGCCTTCATCAGAATATCTGCATCCTGATCTTTCGTAGGAATGTACTGAAGCAACATGATATTCTGCTGCACACAATCTCTGATATGATGATACCAAATATCAATATGTTTAGATCTATCATGAAACACAGGATTAATCGATATTTTAATGCAACTCTAATTATCACAATGTATCACTGTAGGATCTAAATGAGAACTGAACAAACCAACCAGGATCTTCCTCATCCAGATAGCCTCACATGCAGCTTGACTTGCTTCCATGTATTCTGCTTCCGCTGAACTGAGTGCCACAAACCTTTGTTTCCTATTGTATAAAGAAATTGTTGTAGATCTGATACTGAAAACCCCTCCTGATGTGCTTTTTCTTTCTGTTGGGCTACCTTCCCAATCTGCATCCATGAAGCCATGCAACTTCACCTCATCTATTTATTTGTACCATAAGCCATACACAGATGTGCCCCTAAGATATCGCAGGACATGCTTGCCCACCTTCCAAAAGAGCTTGGTAGGCTTAACCATCGCTTGAATAAGCTGGTTCACCACATAGCATATGTCCGGTCTTGTATTAACTAAATACATGAGCGAACCCACCAACTGTCGATAAACAGTGGCATCCACTACCTCTATCGATGTAGCATCCTCTTTCCTCCAATTTCCTGGAAGAGGAGTATCCATGGGCTTCCAGTCCTCCATGTGAAACTTACCAAGTATCTCCCGAGCATACTTGCCTTGAGACACAAACAGTTCACCTTATCGCTGCCATATTTCCAATCCAAGGAAATAATGAAGGAGGCCCAAATCCTTCATCTCAAACTCCTTTGCAAGATCTTCCTTGCATGAATGTATCAACTGCTCATCACTTGTTAGTTTTAAATCATAAACATAAAGAACAATGATTAAAATCTTACCCTCCACCACAATTTGGTATAGGTTTGCATCCGCCTCACTCTTGGTGAAGCCAAGTCCAGTGAAATAGTTGTCGATTCGTGTGTACCAAGCACGTGGTGCTTGCTTCAGCCCATACATCACTCTTTTGAGTCTGCACACATGCGACTCACTGCTGAAGATCTCAAATCCTTTAGCTGCTCAATGTACACTTCTTCCTCAATGATCCCATTAAGGAATTCAGCCTTCACATCCATCTGATGAATGTGCCAACCCATCTGCGCTGAGAGAGCAAGGATGGTCCTTATGGAAGAATACTGTGTGACAGGTGTAAAGGTTTCTTCATAATCAATCCCCTCGATCTGTGAGAAGCCCCAGGAAACAAATCTTACCTTATACTTCTTGACGCTCCCATCAGAAACTTGCTTTACCTTGTAGATCCACCTTGAACCTACCACTAATTCACCCACCAGCCTTGGAACAATCTCCCAAGCATTGTTTCTGACAATGGAGTCATACTCCTGCACCATGGCATCTACCCATGTGGGATCCTGCGCTGCTTCTTCAAAATAAGATGGCTCTGTCGCGATACACTTGCTCATAAGAGCCATGTATCCAGTAAATTGGTCAGGTGACTGTCTCTGTCTGTGCTATGATGTAGGGAATCCTACATTCTCTGCCGCATCAAGCTTCAGTATCTCAGCTTCTGTAGTATGCTTTCTGCTAGTTTTGATGTTTGGTTATGCATGAGTGGACTCCTCCACTCCATGATCCTCCTTCTGTGGCTGATCCACATCTTGCGGCTCATATTTGGGAACAAGTAGCTCCTCCTCTGCATGCAAGTCTAGCTCCCTCTCAAGCATAGCTCTTGAAGTACCCACGATCATTCTGTTCTTCCTCTCCGTGACCCCATTCTGTTGTGGGTTATGAGGCACTATGAGTTCTCTTCGAATTCCTTCTTTGCTACAGAAGTATTTGAATTCGTTCGAGATATATTCACCACCATTATTGCTCCGCAGAGCCTTCACTTTCTTCCCCGACTCCTTCTCCACCAATGCTTTAAATTCACAGAACTTTGAGAATGTTTTTCTCTTCCTCTGCATGAAGAAGATCCAACATATATGATAATATTCATCAACAAATATAACATAATACCTGTGTTTTGCTGTTGAAGCAACTGAGAAAGGTCCACACACGTCTATGTGAATTCTCTCCAGGATCACCAAAGCACGGTTCTCCTTCTCATGAAAGGTGGTCTTCACAAAATTACCCATAGCATATCCCTTAGACTGATCTAACTGCGCAAGAGTACCCTTGGGAATTCTAGTAGAAATCTGCTGCAAAATATTCAAGGCGCCATGGTGAAGATGGCCCAATCTCTTGTGCCATAATTCGCCCTCATCCTGGCTCACCACTTCTTCTACTTTTCCCATCATTGTAGCATAGCCATCTACCTCCATCTTGTAGATATTCTTAACTTGAATCCATATCCTCTTGGTTTTACCCATTTTTTTATGTCACAGGAAAGCTTTTCCCTCACTGAAAACAACGTCATAACCTTTGTCCTCCAACATAGCGACCGAGACCAAGTTCTTCTTTAGACCTAGGACATGCATAACATCTTTCAACATAAATGGTTTACTTGATTCCCTCTCAAAGGTAATGGTTCCAATGTCAGTCGCACTGTATATACCATCGTCGCCCATCTCTATATGAATTTGGAGATCCTTCTCCTCCAAGTCACTAAACAACTCCTTGTCTCCCATCATATGGAAGGAAGCACCACTATCGAGATACCACACTGATCCCATTTAGATTGAAAACAAGCATTCTATCAAGGAGAAATCAAGTTCAAATTTTGAGGCTAAGGCCTCACCCACTGTAGCTCCAATGCCTTCTTGTTCTTCTTTTTCTGTGGGTAGTTAGTGGCGAGATGCCCATTTCCGTGACAGTGAAAACACTTCACCTTGGACAAATCCAACTTCTTGCCTTTAGCCTCATATTTTGGATGGGATTCCTTCCCTTCCCTCTCCTTGCTTTGGTAGCCAAAGCGAAATTCTCTTCATCATCATTCTTCGATGAAGAGCCATCCCTGGTATTCCACCTTATCTCCTCCTGCACAAGATCCAACCAAAGTCGCTCACAATCTGACAGTTTCTCCCATCCATTGACAAAGTCTTCGTAGTTGTGCCAACTCTTTGGAATCCCAAGGAGAGCCAATCTCACCAAGTCATCATCCGCAACTACAAATCCCACACTCTCCAGCTCATCCCTACATTGGACAAACTTTGTGAGATATTTTGGAATATTGTCGCCCTTCTCCATTTTGATTTTTCTGAGCTTATCTTTCAACGCCAACTTCCTATGGTCACTGCTGCTTTGGAAAAGATCTGTCAAAGCCTTCCACATTGAAAATGGAGTGGCTTTCCTATGAAGGCTTGAAATAATATGGTATTTCACACCTTCCAATATAATTCTTCTTATCTTCGCTACCTTCTTTTGCCATGCGTCAAGTATTGCAACATCGCTAGAAGTAGGCTTAGGAACATCGCTATCGATGAACTCCTTCAGTCAATTATCTTCAAGCACCGCCTCCATCTTATCCTTCCAGGCTATTTAATTTGAGCTACCCTCAAGGGTATACTCCAATCGCAACCCATTGAAAAAAATTTCAATGAATACACAACTATCGCACCAAGAAATTTATGCATCAAATTCGAATTGTCCACCAACACAAAACTCAACACCGCTTCACAATTGCAATCTCCAATGATTAACACTACTCTGATACCATGTATACATTTATTAATATTGATTTATTACTATATTTTCCCGATCTAACAATATTTATCTTCTTTCTAAAGATAGAATCCTTCCACTGTTAATCTTGCAGAAATTAAATCGTCAATTGCAAACACATGTGAAGAAAATCAATCGCACATAAACACAATTGTTTAACGGGAAAGCTTAAAGCTAAAAACCCCAAATATCATATATTATGTATATCAATGGATTATGTAATAATCTCATGCAAATATTAGTACATCAAGCTCTCAGTACAATCAACAATCATTACACATTGTCATGCAGAAATTTGCATATCTATGCACCAATTTCTTGCCTCCTGACAGCCTGCCTCCACTGCGCAATCCCTGATGAAGAAGACCCCTGAATGAATTCGAATTGGCCTTGCCTTGACTGCACAATCCTCATTGGCATCTCCAATGTGTGTCAGATGCATTGAATGCATCACTATAGTCACAATAGATAGTCCATCTCACCCTTTCACCTATCGCTCCACTTGGTCTCCACTGGAACTGACATGTAAGTAGTAAATGATGTATTTGTTCAGTTGTTAGTGAGTTATTAGTTGTGAATTAATTAACTAATTAAGTCACTAAAATCTCACTAGTGTATCTTTCAGTTAGACTAGATACAATTAGCTCAACTGAGTTTAACTCACTTAACTGAGTTAAATTGAATAACAACTCCATTAACTAATCTTCCAACTCTGTCATAACTTTGCCACTTCATTTCTAACTGAGTCCTCCATGCACGAGTCACCAACCACCCTAGGAATTGCGTAATTCCTTCAGCCCACTGATTTTCCAAATCTGTTCACTAAAATAAGGTGCTCCAAGAGAATAAGTTGATATTTATTGTCGGATTATTATTAAGGGCTAATAATAATCGACATGCACCTATTTTTAGATTGACGATCTATAAATAGACTTCGCCCAATATTCTAAAAATAGAATTTCATATATTTTTCACATTTGATCAACCATCTACAAATAGCATCCTGCAACTTATAGAATATTTTCACCATGTCTAAAAATAGACATACACCTAAAAATAGCCTGTGGGCCCCACTTAGTGAAAGTGCTTACTTTTCACTAAGCTCATCATCTTGTTGAATCTCAACGGTTCCGGAAGCGACAAAAATAGTAATAGGTAGTGGTCTGGTGTGTGACAAAGCAAAGAGGAAGGTAGCAGACCATATGGAAGAGGGAAAAAGCTGGAAAATGAAATACAATCCTCTTGCCAAAAAGGTAGCTTTGGCGATCGAATCTAAGAGGGATCAAAGGAACCCAAGAGTATAATTGAGGAAGAGAGAGAATTAATCTTTACAAGAAGAATTGCAGAGAACGCAGAGAGAAGAACAGGAATTGAAGGAAGAATGAGAACTTAGAAGGAGAGATCAAGAGGAGAGACAGAAGAAAGAAGAGGAATAAATTCAAGGTTCCACGGTGGAAAATATGACACCTATACAGGTTGAATAATAGCGACCAGATCAACCGACAATAGAAGGAGTGAGCAAACAAATGCAGGACCAAGAGTTTTTTCAAGAGCTTAAACATTTGATCGAGATCACGGGCATGGAAATGGGGTTGGAGCCTCTAAATGAAGATGTGGACCTGATTCCCAATGCACCTCATGCCACTGCTCTGACTCCATCACATCCAAGTGAAGAGAAAGTAGCGAGTGATAAAGGGGAGGTGATTCCCCTCGAAGATGATCTATTCATGGACATGTACAACCTATCATTTGATGAGTTGTAGAAGAATATTATACAAGAAAGAAGAAAGAAATCCTTGGATGATCATGCATCACCCGTGTTCAAGAGATAAAGGGTGATCGTGGCAGACAACAACGGGAATCCTAATGTCATTTTCGATGCCAGTTGGGCCTCTGCATGACTATCTATATATAACACTCATTGTTTGGTTGTCGAGAACAAGCAGTAGGTGTAGAACATTTAGGAACTCCGTCAAGAGAATGAACAACCTCGTGCAGTAGCACCGAGTGCATCGTTCACATAGGTCTACCATGAGGATTTCATAGCAGCAATACTTCTTGAAGTATCGACACTTGGAAACATTATGCGGGATCTTTATGAGGAGTTGGTAACCATCCATAAGGCATTTTTCCACCTAAACGACTTGATATGATAGAGCATAGAATTTGTCAGAATCATCAAGAATATAAAAACTATCATCATTGTCGCGCATGAGTGGACAATGAGATACAAGGCCGCACCAATAACATTGGTAAAGAAGATGAAGTCGCAGGGAGAGTTAGAGAGAGCCAAATTTCAGATGCTAATATATAACTCATTCAATTGAAGAATTTAGGCCGCATATAGACGGATCTACGACAGCTTGGATTTCATGGTGAGAACCCCCCGGATCCCATCAATTGGTACACTCATCGAGGCTAATCACAAGCAACAAGTCCTACAGGAGATTGATCAATACCTGAAGCAGCTAGAGAAGGAGGCCACCCACGAGGACATGGATATAAAAAAACATACCTTGCATACCTACATTGGTGGCCTAGTTCATATTAAAGCTATGTTGCACCTGATTGAAGAAGATGTGAATACCAATTCCAAGAGATTGTACCTGGATGCATTAGGTGCAAGAGTCTGATTGCAACCTAACACTATCTCGCAGTTTGGGGAGACCATCGTACAATACCAAGCTTGGTATGAGTACGTGACCAAGAAACACCAAGTCCAATATTCCCAACTTGAGTTCACCCCAACACCAACATCATAGTATTTTTTCTTTTTAGGCTGTCAATTTGTCTCTATCCTATTTTGTCTTATATGGGTATGAGTGGAAATTGTAATATTATTTGTAATGATTAAATGAGTGAAATTCCATGTTTCCATGATGGAATGTGAAGATTCATATGTAATGTGAGGAGCCATGAGGAGATTCAAAGAGTCACCAAGGAGGCATGCCAAGAGTTCCCCCCCTTTGTTTAGAAATGCATCCTCATAACCCTTGTAACAGGTATTTGGGAGCAAAGATTTTGGCTAGGCTTAGGCTTAGAGAATGCTTGGGAGTTTTGAGATAAGCCTTGGCTTCTCCATAGTGTAGAGGGTGTATGCCTCTTTGAGAGGATCATGTGTTGTTGACTTCACATTCCACTATTGGGGCAAGTGGTTCATCATGTTGTATGAAATTTCACTTAATATATAATCAGAGTCGGCACACCTTCATGCATATATTGTAAATGTAGTTGGACTGATCTAGTTATGTTTGTGATGTATGTTGTTTAACTTATGCATATGCTTATGAAATATTTCTTTTTCATTTCTACAAATCATGTTGAATGTGTGCTCATTTTTTAATCTGTCACCTTTAACTTGTGGACTATTCTGCTTGTCAGTTTGTGTGATGTCTTTTCAGCTTGTGTGTTCCTTTCAAGTTGTGTACTATTACAGGCTTCCAAGGGGCACACTTCCTTTCCTCATTTGTTTTTAGAACCGCTCATGCATCATATTGACTTCCCACATGGTCACATACTTTCCTTAACCAAAGACACCGTACACCACTCTATGTGTTTTACAATACAAGGTATATCATTAAACACCCCATTGTTGTGACTCCTACTCCAAATGGTGTGAGGTCTATTTGGGACTTCATATCAAGGACATCCCCTGAATGTTGGCAAATCCAACACTGTCAACATTTTCGATGCTAGAAGGAGGTTCAGATAATAAGCTTAGCCCTTGAATTCTGTTTTGAATTTTTGCACTCATTTTTATGACTTCTTCCCAAATCATACACTCGACATGTTTTTTAAGAAAAATCAATTTTCAAGTGTCGGTGGATATCATCAATCACTTTTCACATATTAAATTCAATGGAGAAGGTGAAACAACCATCGTTGAGCACACACACATTTTTGTTCAATTTTGCACAGAGCGCAACATCCCACTTGAGGATGTTGGATGTTGGTTGTTGTTTCTCATGTTTGAAGGGCGTGTCAGGAAATGGTGTTACACATTGGAAGATTCCTTTATCCATTCTTTCAAACAGTTTGTCGCAGATTTTTTTCATGCTTTTGATGACTTTGACTACAAACTCCTCTGTGACAAAATTCTACAATTGTGAAAATCAGCTAATGAGTCTCTACACCCTTTTCTTAGTTGTTTCTTACATATTTGTTTTGAATTTCTAGAATATGAAGTTGATTGGGATTACTTAACAAAAATATTTTTAGATATTTTTCATGTTTCACTTACTTCGTACAAGAAAAAATCACTTAAATCACACATAACAAAGGTCGCGCGTAAAGCTTCTAAATCTGTGATAGACAGATGTGTTGTTCCAAGCAACCTCCAGTCCACTTTTCATCTAACAACTTTATTGTTTCAAATCCTTCCATTGATGTCCATGAGGATCAGGTGTTGGATGGAGTTACTGTTGTTGATCTAAAAATGGGTGGATAACTTGAAATGCTTATGCGCAAGTACCTCCCACTTAGTTAAACAAATAAAAGATCTTGGTTATACATGACTGTGTGGAAATTTATACTTGAAATAGGTGAAATATTTTTTTAACTTCTTAAGTGATTTACGAACATTTTTTTTGCTGATATTAAGCATGTGCAACAACCATATAATGCAGAAAATAAGCATCAACACATAACATCAAATTTAATAAAGGAGATCATGCGAATATCGTGGGCTACGTCTCCTTGAGCCTATGTCAACTAACTTTGCTCTTTGGGATTATGATGAATAAATTATTTTAAAAATAAATACTTAACTCAAATGGTTATTTAGGTTGTACCATTGGGTTTATAATATCATCATACCCATGGAATGTTTGTCATCACTCTGAAGAAAGAATTGGGTTCCCTTAGACTTGATTTCTGTTGTCGGTGCCTTAAGCTTCCCTGAGCTTATCTGTGGATCTAAACCTTTAATAAATCATTTTATGTCCCTAAAAAATTCTATGCTATCTCCAAAATACATCATACATCCAAAATAGACTGATCATTTGCTCAAAATGAGCACTGACTCCCCAATCTAGGCCTCCATCCCCTGTTGGCCTTGAGTTGACTGAAACTTCTATGTGGCTTCTCAAGCTCTAGAAGTCTCCAAATGACTCCTAAAATCCCTTCAATGGATTCATAATTTCAAAAATATTAAGAATAGACTATTCACTTGTTGAAATTAGCCTCTAGCTGCTCCGGTTATGCCTCCAAAACCTAGTGTTACCCCCTGGCTCTGGGTTCACTGAAAACTTCTATGAAGCATATCAAATTTTAAAAGTCCTTAAAAGCTTTTTAAAATCCATCCATTGGATTCATAAGGCTGAAAATATTCATAATAGACTACTGGTTTGTTGAGAATGGTTATTGGATGCCCTAGCTAGGCCTCATTCTCCTGTTGGCACTTGGTGACCCTTCAAAATTATTTGAAGCATATTGGCCTTTAAATATCCTATAAATGCCCTAAAAACCTCACCATTAGTTCCATAATGTCTTAATCATCCAAAAATGACTATTGGATTCCTGAATAAGGCCTTTAGCTGCCCTGGCTAGGCCTCAAACTGTTGCTGGCCCCTGGTGGCCCTAGTGGCCCATAGAACTTCTTCGAAGCTAAACCTTGCTCAGAAATCCTATGATGGCTCTGAAACCCTCAAAAATGAGTCTGGAATGTCTTAGATAGTCGAAATTGACTATTCACACTCGTAGAATGGAAGAATCTAGCTCAAGATAGAGCCTAATCAAAATTTGTCCAGTGACCCCTTAAACAGCTCCACTAAAAGTGGAGGACTTAAGTTAAACTCAAGTTAAAATAGGAACTGTCCTAAATCTGGGCACGCTTGCAAATTTACCACCAATATAAATTGCACATTAACTTTAACTGTTGGGTGTTGGCACATGTCATTTTCCACTCTGCAGTTAACAAAAATATCGAAGCAGAACTGTGGTATAAACCTGCGGTAAAATGGTTTGAGACGGAGTTTGGTTCGGAGTTCCATCGGCATAAAATTTGGAGTAAACCCAGCTATGTGAATGTGATATAACAACTGTTATCTTGCAGGTAGGCTGAACCATCGGAGGTCTTGGCTCTTGGTTCACGGGCTAAGGATGTATGGGGAGGGGCTGACCCCTCCGCTCCCCCAAACGGGAAAATGATAAACTTTAGATATATGTCGCTGTCGTTTATGGTTAAGAACTATTGTGTAGCCTAAGTGGTAATGTGTTAGTGCTCTCGGAGGTAGGTTGCGTGATCGACTCCTATGGAGCCCCAACCACAATTTTTAAACCACTATTCATGGGCCACGTGGCAGCCTCCAGGCCTGCCACGTGGCAGCTTATCATTGGCCCAGAAAAATTTGTGCAATCCACCGACATATGATACCCTGCCACTTGTCATGATATGACTAGCCCAGAAAGAATATTCTCGAGAACATTCGAGGAATATTCCCTAGAATATTTTTTTTGTTGACTGTACCCTTGACCAATCAAACTTGGTCAAATGCCAAAATTTGCAGTTTACTTGACTTTTCAAATCGCTATAACTTCTTCATATAGTGTCAGTTTTTCAAATTGTTCATGGCACCGAAATCAGGAAGAAGATATCTATCCGGTCACTCAGGTTTGACACACTTTTGAACACTTTGAAATTTGAGCTATCACTGAGGTCCTTGATCCAAATATGATCGCACCTCCCCATTGGGAATATTTTGGACCCAAAAAGAATGAATACCTATTCTATTTAGTAGATGAGAGTATAACACCCTCTTCTTTCCAGCCTTTACACTTTTCCCTTCTTGGCTTAGTGCCTTTGAGCCCTAAATCGAAGGTAGTCAACACTTCCCTTCTTGAATGCTCTTGTCGTCCTATGAAGAATTGTCTTCCTTGAACTCACTCAGAAATTTCTGGTGAGAAATTTATAGAAGGTAGTTTAAAATCATGTCCTTGATCATTGATCCAAGGTGGCTCAAACAAACATAATTTTTCAACATAAATGCATACATAACTAAAATTTGCATATGTACAAATGAATGTATGTCTTATTGAGTTAAGAAGTCAAACCACTTCTTACCAAGCCACTTCCATGGTAATTTTTGTTGCTGAAAATATTCTTCATGTGAAACATTCATTCTCACATCCATGATGGAATCTTTGGTTCCAATTTTGCCAGTATTTTTATCCTCTTGCTTCATGTTCTTGGGATGATTAGTTGGATGTAATGTCCAACATTGGGAAACAAAATGTCCCTTCTTCTAGCAATGTGTGCAAGTCTTTTGCACCTTCTGAGCAAGTTGCCTTCGCTTCAATTGTTTCCTGTATGCCTTCAACCTCTTCCAGCATCTCGAAACATCATGGTTAAATAGACCACAATAGGAACATCAACTCTTTCTTCCATTCTTGCATGCAGATTTCTATGCTTAATACAAACATAATCAACTTAACTATGGGAAGAATTATACCTCAAATGCTGCTTTGCATGTCCACCCTTTTTACCTTCTTGAGGAGATGAACTTGTAGAACTTCTAGCTTTCTTTTGAAGACTAACATCAATTTTCTTGTCTTGATAGCTACCGGAACTGACATGCTTGCCATAAGCTGCATGTCTACAAACATCTTGCTGCATCATAGGCTTCAAACAATGGCAATCAACTTGAAAACAAACTTGACATGTTTGTGATTTAGAACTTACGACAAACTTTCTTCTTGGAGTTGTATCAATTGCCTTCTTGGCTTTAGAGTTTTCGCCATAATATTGAACATAACCAAGACCAAAATTCTTAGGTCTTTCCTCAACCAAAATAGGATCAATCATGTCTTGTGCATGTTTTCCTAAACCCTTGCCTTCATAGCCCATTTTAAACATCAACTTGGACCCTATACCTCTTTTGTGATTTTCAAATGAACCTACACATCTATCTAAAGAGGAAATTGAAGACAAATTTGAGTGTTTTACCTCTGCTTCACGCATGTGTTTGGTTAAGGCCTCTTGGGCTTTATGGAGCTGCATCTCCATCTCATGCATTCTTTGAAGAATTCCTACTTTCTCTTGCTTCATAGAAACCAATTTCTCATGAAGTCTAGTGCTTTCCTTTCTATTTTCATACAAAATTTGCGCTATATCCTTCAGGATGTAGAAGTCTTGCTTCATCTCTTCATCAAAGAATATTGTGAAAAAGGAGGATTTAGAAACCTCACTTGATGAAGTTGTCATCCTTATGCATATGAATTAAGGAACTTCAACAAAAATTCACAAAGATTTCAAAAACAATTTACAAAGCTTCTTAACAATATGGTTGTAGATTTAAGCTCTTCTTCAAGCAGTCTTTTTCAAACAATCTTCAAGAGCCACTTAACAAACAATCCCTCTTGTGCTTCAAGGGTTTCCTTGAGGTCCTTTGGGTAAGGAAGATGCCTTCAGCCCTTCTTCCTTCTTTTCCTCTCCTAGAATTAGCTAACAATAGCTTTCCCTTCACCTCTAGCAAACTCAAACTTGTATGCAACAGTGAATTTGCAAACAGTTAAATTCTTTGCAATGTTAAACACCTTTCAAGTCAAAGAAGCAACCTAGTGCTCTATCAAGCAAGCAATCTAGTGCTCTGTAAAGCAAGAAACCTAGTGTTATGATACCAACCTAATCTAAAAATGGGTGGACAAGCACCTCCCACTCAGTTAACAAATAAAAGATATTTCTTATACATTACTATGTGAAATTTTATACTTGAAATGGGTGTAATTTTTTTTAACTGCTTAAGTGCTTTAAGAAATTTTTTTTTCTGATGTTAAGCATGTGAAACAACCATATACTGCAGCAAATAAGCATCAACACATAATATCAAATTTAATAAAGGATTTCACCCGAATATCGTGGGCTACGTCTCCTTGAGCCTGGCTCTTTGGGATTATGATGAATAAATTATTTTACAAGTAAATACTTAACTACAATGGTTATTTTGGCTATACCACTGGGTTCATAATATCATCATACCCCTGGAATGGCTTTCATCACTCTGAATAAAGAAATAGGTTCCCTTAGACATGATTTCTGTTGCCGGTGCCTTAAGCTTCCCTGAGCTTCTCTGTGGCACTAACCCTTTAAGAAATCCTTTTCTATCCCTAAAACCTTAGATATTATTTTTGGGATTCAACTGCATTAAGAAAGTCATTCATCTATGACCATTTCCATGAGAGGTAGTCGTAACTGACTAAGTTCTCATGATTTTTGAATCGTCCACTTAGCACTCATTGCATCGGGTGATGCTCACAGGGGTGAAGAAGTGGGATTGAAACTAGTGAAATCAATCACATAGCTTCAATCATCACTTTCGAGGCTTGCACCTGGTAAACCAGGACTTCCCGGGAGGTCACCCATCCCAGAACTCCTCTGGCTCAAGCGCGCTTAACTGTAGAGTTTTCCCCACAATCAAGCCCGCTTAGCTTGCTACCGCATTTGCAAAACCTTAGCAAGTATTGTGCCTCATGAACCATTCAATTAGATATCCCTTTACTCTTTGTATTTTAAGTATGAGGGGATTCTGCAATGCATTATATTAGATATTATTTTTGGGATTCAACTGTGTTAAGAAAGTCATTCATCTATGACCATTTCCATGAGAGGTAGTCGTAACTAACTAATTTCTCATGATTTTTGAATCGTCCACTTAGCACTCATTGCATCGGGTGATGCTCACAGGGGTGAAGAAGTGATTTAAACTAGTGAAATCAACACATAGATTCAATCATCACCCAGGCTTCACTGGTACAGACTTCTAGAGGTCATCCCATTCCGTAATTTCCCTCCGGTGCTCACATAACTATGGAGTTTTGCCCACAATCAATGCCACTTAGCTTGCTACCCCATTTGCAAAACCTTAGCAAGTATTGTGCCTCATGAACCATTCAAGTAGAGATCCCTTTACCGTTGGCAAGGAATTTCTTTTCCGCAAAGGCATTATATTAGGGATATTTTTGGATTCAACCGCTTCTAGAAAGTCATTCATCTATGACCATTTCCATGAGAGGTAGTTGTAACTGACTAATTTATCATGATTTTTGAATCGTCCACTTAGCACTCATTGCATCGGGTGATGCTCACAGGGGTGAAGAAGTGGGATTGAAACTAGTGAAATCAATCACATAGCTTCAATCATCACTTCTGGGGCTTGCACTCGGTAACCAGGACTTCCTGGGAGGTCACCCATCCCAGAACTTCTCTGGCTCAAGCGTGCTTAACTGTGGAGTTTTCCCCACAATCAAAAATCATGAGAAATGAGCATCACCCAATGCAATGAGTGCTAAGTGCACTATTCAAAAATCATGAGAAATGAGCATCACCCGATGCAATGAGTGCTAAGTGCACTATTAAAAAATCATGAGAAATGAGCATCACCCAATGCAATGAGTGCTAAGTGGATGATTCGAAAATCATGAGAAATTAGTTAGTTATGACTACCTCTCATGGAAATGGTCATAGATGAATGACTTTCTTAACACAGTTGAATCCCAAAAATAATATCTAATATAATGCACTGCGGAAACCCCTCATACTTAATATACAAAGAGTAAAGGGATCTCTACTTGAATGGTTCATGAGGCACAATTCTTGCTAAGGTTTTGCAAATGGGGTAGCAAGCTAAGTGGGCTTGATTGTGGGGAAAACTCCATAGTTAAGCGCGCTTGAGCCATAGGAGTTCTGGGATGGGTGACCTCTCGGGAAGTCCTGGTTACCGGGTGCAAGCCCTGGAAGTGATGATTGAAGCTATGTGATTGATTTCACTAGTTTCAATCCCACTTCTTCACCCCTGTGAGAATCACCCAATGTAATGAGTGCTAAGTGGACGATTCAAAAATCATGAGAAATTAGTCAGTTACGACTACCTCTCATGGAAATGGCCATAGATGAATGACTTCTTAACGCAGTTGAATCCCAAAAATAATATCTAATATAATGCACTGCAGAAACCCCTCATCCATAAAACCTTCTCTACTGTCTCCAGCATACATCATAAATCCAAAATAGACTGATCATTTGTTCAAAATGAGCACTAGCTCCCCAATCAAGGCCTCCATCCCTTGTTGGCCCTGGGTTGCCTAAAAATTATCTGTGGCTTATAGAGCTCTAGAAGTCTCCAAATGACTCTGAAAATCCCTTCAATGAATTCATAATATCAAAAATAGTCAGAATAGACTATTCACTTGCTGAAATTAGCCTTCGGCTGCTCCGGTTACGCCTCCAACACCTGGTGGCACCCCTTGGCTCTAGGTTCACTGAAAACTTCTCTGAAGCATCTCGACTTTTAGAAGTCCTCAAAAGATTCTTAAAATCCCTCTATTGGATTCATAAGGCTCAAAATATTCATAATAGACTATTGTTTTGGTGAGAATGGTTACTCGATGCCCTGGCTAGGCCTCATTCTCCTGTTGACACCTAGTGGCCCTAGTGACCCTTGGAACTTCTCTGAAACATCTCGGCCTTAAAAAGTCCTCTATAGGCTCTGAAAACCTCACCATTAGTTCCATAATGTCTGAAACATCCAAAATTAACTATTGGATTCCTGAATAAGGCCTCTAGCTGCCCTGGCTAGGCCTCAAACTGTTGCTGGCCCTTGGTGGCCCTAATGGCCCCTAGAACTTCTCTGAAGCTAAACCTTGCTCATAAGTCCTCTGATAGTTCTACAACCCTCACCAATGAGTCTGGAATGTCTGAGATAGTCGAAATTGACTATTCACTCTCTCATAATGGACGAATCTAGCTCAAGATAGAGCCTATTCAAAATTTGTCCAGTGACCCCTTAAACAACTCCACTAAAAGTGGAGGACTTAAGTTAAACTCAAGCTAAAATAGGAGCTGCCCTAAATCTAGGTGCGCTTCCAAATTTACCACCCGTATAAACTGTGCATTAACTTTAACCGTTGGGTGTTGGCACGTGTCATTTTCCACTCCGCGGTTAACAAAAATATTGGAGCGGAACTATGGTATAAACCTGTGGTAAAGCGGTTTGAACCGGAGTTTGGTTCGGAGTTCCATAACCGTCAGCATAAACTTTGGAGTGAACCCCACCATGTGAACGTGATATCACAACTATTAGCTTGCAGGTAGGTTGAACCGTCGGAGGTCTTGGCCCTTGGTTCACGGGCTAAGGACGTATGGGGAGGGGCTGGCCCCTCCGCTCCCCCAAATCGAAAACCGACAAACTTTAAATATATGCCGCGGTCGTTTATGGTTAAGAACTATTGTGTATCCCGAGCGGTAAGGCATGGGCGCTCTCAGCGGTAGGTTGCGCGATCAACTCATACGGAGCCCCAACCACAATTTTTAAACCATTGTTCATGGGCCACGTGGCAGCCTCTGTGCCTGTCACATGGCAACTTATCATTGGCCCAGAAAACTTCGTACAATCCACCAACATATGATACCTTGCCACTTGTCATGATCTGACGGGACCGAAAGGAATATTCTGGGGAATATTCCAAGGAATATTCCAGGGAATATTCCCTAGAATATTCTTTTCGCTGACTGTACCCTTGACCATTCAAACTTGGTCAAATGCCAAAATTTACAGTTTATTGGACTTTTCAAATCACGATAACATCTTCATACGATGTCGGTTTCTCGAACCGTTCACGGTGCAGGAATCACGAAGACAAGATCTATCCGTTCGCTCAGGTTCAACACACTTTTGAACACTTTGAAATTTAAGCTATCACTTAGCTCCTTAATCCAAATATGATCAGTTGTGCGACAAAACTGCGATGTCATTTACGATGAGTGTGTGGTGGAGCCTATAATTGAACAAAAATATGCGGTGGAGGATGATCCTCTTCCTTCTGCAACTCTTCCACATTATCCTAACATTATCCACAATTCTATAATTCTTTTTGAATTATGTGAAACTTCAGTTTTTGATATTGTTAACACTTCTGATCTTTCACAGAATTCGTGGAATGCCAGTTTTTTATTTAAATGCCGAGAAGATGAATCTTCTCACACTTATCTTCCCAACATCTCATCATCCCTTTCTAGAAATGTAGAGGGTAAAATTTCTCGTTTTCCATCTCCCCCTCTATATGATTCATCATATCATGAGGATGCCTCTGTTTACGATCTTGAACTTTCTGATCATGGTTGTCATGACCTCTTCATTGTTTTAGCTGGTCACGATCCTGATTTTCTTGTTATTGATTTTTCCAAGCCACTGATCTTTTATGATCTATATTTTGATGAGTTGGATCTTCCTCAAGTTATCGAGGCACTTCAGCCTAAGTTGATGGTTATGTCAGGTTCTCTTAGCCTTGAGGTCATTTCCAACTCTGATAAGAAACCTATTGAATTTCTTGAGGATCCGCATCACTCTCCTGTACGTCTTGAAAATATTTATATTTTATAATTTTCGCATCCTCCATATTTTTTTCATGATCCTATCACTCAATATTTGGAGGATAAATACTTGGCGAGCAATGTGGAAAAAAAAAATATTATTTCTTTATGTTTAGTCTCCTTCATGTTTGAAGGTTTGTGTTTGTAACCGTTGGTTTGCGATGTGTCATGACAACATGATACTTCCGCAGAATGTTTGCCATGTGTTTTTCACTATTTATTTTTTGTGTACGCATCCAAACTTCGAACGTCAAGATTTGAAATATCATATGTTTTTGTATATTTTTATGCATGTGTATTTTTATTTGCATGTGTTCCTTCATCTTCTTAGGTCTACCAATGCACCGATGGCTACATTGGAAGTATCACTTTACGTGATCGGGCCTACTTTTTTATTAGGTTAGGAGTAGGAGTAGTGATTTATTTTTGTTGTTGTTTTCTTTGATTTTCTTTCACTTGTTTGTTTCAGTTTTTGCTTCTTTCATTTGCTTATTTGTTTTCATTCTTAGCTTAGTTTTTTCATGAGACCATGTTTGGATTCTGAAGCAATCATGGTGAAATCCAAGAGAAAATTTTTTCTTCTACCAACACTTGGTCTTCTAGATATTCCCTCTCTTTGCGTGAATATTTTTGTTTGCTTTGGTTCATGATACTCAGATGGAAAACACATTCCTTATCGGAAAGAGTCATGGTGAAATCATGATGTTTTTGTTTTAAATGGTTCTACCTACTCTAATCAGTTTATACAGTTAATTCTTTTCACTCTAGTCAAGTAGAGTAAGTAGGGTAGGAAAACCTTAACAAGTATGTCAAAGGTGTACATAAATACACTTCTTTGAAGGAAAAACCTCTTCTAGTCTCAATAAGTCAGGATCCCTCTTCCACCCCATGAAATAAATAAGTTCCTATGCACAGTTCTTTGAAAAATGAAAATATGAAAAAATTAAATAAAGGGAGAAAGGAGAGAAATGCTCCCTCCGCAGAGAGGTGAAATAAGCAACTCCGATGGGGTACTGTCCAGGCTCGTTGGCAGTGGAGCAATGTTTTTGTTTCTGAATTGACTCGGTGGGGGTATTGTCCAAGTCTTCTAGTGGAGGAGCAACACCAGAGATGGAAATAAAGACTTTCACATTTTTATTTTACTTGTGCATCTAAATACTCCTCATTCCCAATCAAAACAACTTAGTGTGACTTGGCTTGGTTAGTGTTCCACCGATGAAGAGGATGGAAGGGGGCTATGTATTTAACTCAGACTAAGTGAGGGAGCTGTAATAATTAATGAATTATACAATACTTTTGAAAGGGTTAGACCCAGTTTTAAACGAATACAAGATTCATTTAGAGAGATGGAGTTCTACCAGTGTGTCGCCAATGTTGTAGCGGCTACAACCACCCTCCAAAAATTTTCCATTGTTTATATTTTGGAGCCTAACTTCCCTTCACAGGAGCATACCTTGCACTACTATCAGGTATGTGTGCTTTGATTGATGTTTATCTTTTAGTTTTTCTTGTGTTCATTTTCTTCTTCACTTAGAAAATTTCTCTAAGTCACAAGTTGACCTCTTCCCTAAGTATTCCACAAATGTTTTTGGATTGACTCCAGGAAACTATGAAATTCTTCAATCTAGCCTTGTCCTTGTCAACTATATTTATACAGTCATGACTAGCAGCCTAGTCTTGAGCTTGGTAGCGGCACAATCATGACAGGCATCCCAATACTAAGCTCGGAAACTACACAATCACTCACTGAGCTTAGAAGTTGTGCAGTGCATCGGATCGAGAGCTACCAGTTTCCTGGAACTATGAAATCCTGCCCAGTGAGGTGCACAGTAATATTTTCCTGGAAAAAGTAGAAAACAAAAAAAAACGAAAAAGAATCCCTAAAATATAGGGATCTACTTTTAGCAACCCGAAGGAAGCACACTTGCTATTTTTGGAAACTTCCGCCAAGTGTCGCTTTTCCCTTGATTTGTGGCATGCGCATCATAAACCCTAATTTATCAAATATATTTAATTGAAAACCCTAGAAATCATTATTACATTAGATATTGGAGCTCTAGCATTCCCGAGGAAATCAAGGAACCTCCAGTGCAATATTTGTTGCTTTTCCGGGTGAGTTTTGCATTTATCGCTTTTAGTCACTTTTATCGCTTTTAGTCACTTATTTTGTCACTTTTTACCGTTTGGCTTGCATAAGTGGTGCTTTTATTTTTTCTTTGCATGCATGATTTCATTTTAACATCTTTTATCCTATAGAAGTGTTGTTTTAAGTTTTTGTTTTCCTCTCCCAAGTGTCGAATCGGTTTCTGCATTTTTGCACCGATGGTCATCGTTGCAACGACTCTCCTAACCAATCTCATTTACTTCTCATTTATTTATTTTTTGCACTCAATTTACTTTTTTTTATCAACACTTAGTCATACCTGCAATCATTCCTTAACCATCTGTCATATCTGCTTGTTTTTCAAGGTTCCCTTGGGAATATCTACCTTTCCCTTGGCCAAAAATTACTTTTTCTAGCTCAACATTTCGCAATATGGAATCTCAAGCTTCAATATTGGCTTCTAGAACTGCCCAATGCCCATTAATAGTTTCCCTCACTACACATTCCACACTTTCATGCCTCATCCAGGAACCTTGGCCACTAATATTGTGCAATGTGTAGTATCTCCAGGCTCACTTCCTAGGCTGAACTATGTTTTGCATAGTTTCAGACCAAAAGCTTCATCACTGAATGTTAGGACTGTGCAATACATAGTATCGCTAGCCAACCAAACCCTCTTGTCACCCATAATTTCATAATCCTTCCTTTCAATTTCCCAATGTGTTGCATGAACATGTCCTGAAAGTTGTTTTGATTATAGATGACATTTTCTTTCCATCAGTGACCTTTTTTTCCCATAGGTACAGTATTTGTTGAGTAAATCTCCAGTAGTAACATTCAGAATGGCATCAAAGAGAGTTGCCTCAAAGGAAACCAATAAAATCAGTATTGGGGAAGCCATTGAGAAAGTCTCGGTTAATGTGTCAATTTACTCGTACACTTAGTTGTTCATAGAGAAAGGATCTAAACTAACGTGGCAGTAGATCAAGGATGAATTCACATAGTACTTCCAGGAAGACTTCGAGGACAGACATGTGTATCTCATCATTATGTAGTCAAGGCTTTACAATATTTTAAGCAGGTATCAAGCCTTTCCATGTACGGATGTAATCAGCTGGGTTGTTTTGAAAGTTGATGTGACCACCATGACATTGAACAACACCAACGGTGAGAAACTTGTTACATTCCTGGTAGTAGATTTCAAGAATATGTATCATCTTCCAGAGCCAGTGAAGAACATGGAATCACTAATTTATGCCACTCATAGCTATAAAAACATGAAACAAATCATCAAGAGATGGGTGAAGGAGTCAACCAATTTTAGATAGACATCCACCCACATGTATAAGACAAAAGCACTCAGGAAAGCTTATCAACTTTTGGTCATACTAGCTTGCAAGATCTATGACCAATCAGATACAAGACCTTTCCTAAGTGGTGGGCTATCTTTTTGAACTAGGTAGTGAACGAGGGGAAGGAATTCAACTAGTCAGACCTATTGGCTCATCAACTAAGAGTTCGGGTGACAAAAACTCGCAATCTACCTAACGGAAAGCAAGTGCGCTTCTACATGTATGCATACTTGCTGGATGCAATCTATGTACAAAACCATTTACTTAGCATGGAATGGACATGGAAACAAAGAAACACTACCATAAATATCTATTGCAAGCTACTCTCGGATTGCAGTCATCGTAGAGTCATGAAGAAACTTATTAATCATTTCACTATCCCGCTCTACTGGCTTATCTTTCAAGAGGACCCACCTTGCATGTCACGAGCAGCTATGGAGGTGATATTAGAGATCATCGATTGGTTCGCCTTACCGGATAACACATTGATCAAAGTGTTTGGCGATCATAAGTTTCCACATCTTTTACCAAAATATGCCACCAAAAAATTGGTCATGCAAGAGATAGCTTATCACCTCTCCACGGGATTGTCAACGAAACTGCATAGGACGAATAAGGCACCACGGAAATCTCTTCCTTTGCAATTAATATTATACGAGATAAATAATCTCAAGGTTGTAAATTCTAAAAGCAAAGAAATAGTCAAATTCGAGTTCAACACCAAGAGTTACAATCTGTATGATCTGAGTGGAATTTGCAAAGAACATTGTGCGAGAGTGTACTTCAAATGGTTCAGTAGGGTATATCAGTGGTCAAATGAGGAACCATGGAAGAACTTTTATAACTCTTCCAAACCTCTTGAGATGATCAATATGCTTGGTACTTCTCAAGTTGTCTTGCAAGTGGCAATAGTTCCGTAAGCATCAGCAACAACAACAAGAATTGTTTTGGCACATGAAAAATGAAAGAGGAAGGTAAAATACCATAAGGAAGAGGAACAAAGCTAGAAAATGAAATAATATACTCTTACTGAAAAGGTATCTTTGGAAATTGAAGCCAAGAGGTATCAAAGGCACCAAATAGTAGAGCGGCGGAAGAGAGAGAAGTAATCCTTACAAGAAGCAATCCCGAGAGAATAGAGATTAGAATGAGAATTGAAGGAAGAAAAAGAGCTTACAAGGATAGAGAAAGATGAGAGAAAGAAGAAAGAAGAGGAATAAAGGCAAGGTGCCATGAAAGAATATACGACACCTATACAGTTTGAAGAACAACTACAAGATCAACAGGCAACAGAAGAAGTGAGGGAACAGATGCGGGAACATGAGTTTGCTCAATAGCTTGGACAATTTATCGAGATCACAGACATGGAAGTGGGACTAGAGCCACTAAATGAAAATGTGGGCTTGATTCCCAACGTACCTCAGGCCACCGCTCCAACTCCACCACCTCTAGCCATAGCGTAAGCATTGAGTGAGGAAGGGAAGGTGATTCCCCTTGATGATGATTCGATCATGGATGTGTACAATCTATCATTTGATGAGTTTCAGAAGAATATTATACAAGAAAGAAGAAATAATTTCCCATATGATCATGCATCGCCCGCGTTCATGAGATAAAGGGTGATTATGGTAGACACTAGCAAGAAGCCTAATGACATTTTCGATGATAGATAGGCCTTTGCAAGAGTAGCAAGATCTAATACCTAGTATTTTTTGTCGAGAAAAAATAGTTATCGCAGTGGAAAGAGAATGAAAAACTCTATGTAGTAGTGCAGAGTACACTATCCACACATGTCTACCACGAGGAGATCCAAGAAATGATACTTGTTGAAGTATAGACACTTGGATACATTATGTGGGATGTTTAAGAGGAGTTGGTAATTGTCCACAAGGTAGTTGTCCACCTGAATTACTTGCTACAAAAGAGTAGAGAGTTTGTCAGAATCCTCAAGAATATACAAACTACCATCATTATCGTGCATGAGTGGACAATGTGATACAAGGTTGCACCACTCACATTGGTAAAGAAGATGAAGTCGTAGGCATATTTAGAGAACTATAGAGTTCGGATGTTGATCTTGAAAAACAAGAAACTTTCCTCATTCATCGGAAGAATTTAGACCGCATATGTAAAGATCTATGATAGCTTTAATTTCATGCTGAGAACCCACTAGATCTCATCAATTGGTACACTCACCAAGGTTGAGCATAAGCAGCAAGTCCGGCAGGATATTGATCAGTATCTAAAGTAGTTGGAGCAGGAGGTCACCTAGGAGGACATTAAGATCAACAGATAGACCTTGCATACCTACATTGGTGGCCCAATTCAGATTAAAACCATGTTGCACCTGATTGAAGAAGATGTGAAGACCAGTTCCAAGATATTGTACCCGGATGCATTGGAGGCAAGGGTCTACTTCCAGCCTAACGTTATCTCATGGTTTGGGGATACAATTTCACAATACCAATCATGGTATGAGTACATGACCGAGACACACCAAGTCTAAGATGTCGAGCTTGATTTCACACCAAAACCAACATCATAGTTTTTTGTCTTGTTAAGTTGTCAAGTTGTCTCTACCCTATTTTGTCTTATATGGGTATGAGTGGAAATTGTAATATTATTTATAATTATTAAATGAGTGGCATTCCATGTGTCCATGATGGAATGTTAAGAGTCATATGTAATGTGAGGAGACATGTGGGGAGTCGAAGAGTCACCAAGGGGGGATGCCAAGGGTCACCCCCCTTTTAGTTATAAATGCATCCTCACAACTCTGGTAACAGGCTTTTGGGAGCCAAGATTTTCACTAGGCTTAGGCTTAGAGAAGGCTTCAGATTTTTGTGTTAGCCTTGTCTTCTCCGTAGCATAAAGGGAGTATACTTCTTTGGGAGGAGCAGGTGTTGTTGACTTCACGTTCCACTATTGGGGCAAGTGGTTCTTCATGTTGTATGTATGAATGGAACTTTCACTTAATATATAATTAGAGCCAACACATATTCATGAATATATTGTAAATGTAGTAGGACTAATATAGTTATGTTTGCGATGTATATTGTTTAACTCACGCATATGCTTCTGAACTATTTCATTTGCATTTGTACAACTCATGTTGAATGTGTGCTCATGTTTTAATCCGTCACCTTTAACCTGTGGAATATTCTGCTTATTAGTTTGTGTGATCTCTTTTCATATCATGTGTTCCTTTAAATTTGAGTACTATTATAGGCCTCCAATGGGCACACTTCCTTCCCCCCTTCGTTTTTATAACCACTCATGCATCGTATTTACTTCCCACAGGGTCACACACTTGCTTTAACCAAAGATATCGTACACCACTCTATGCATTTTTCAATCCAAGGCATATCATTAAACACCGCACTACTAAAAATCCTACTCCAAACGTGTGAGTTCTAGTTGGGACTTCTTATCATCGAGATCCCCTAAATGTTGGCGGATCCAACACTGTCAACACTGCCTCAATGAGGTTTTCAACTAGTAGATCTACCTAGGCACTGCAAAGGAGGTTTTCACCTAGGATCTTTTCTTTTTATATTTTTTTTTCTCTTTTTCAAACCGATTGACCGCCTCATGGAGATTTTCAATCAATGATCCAATCCCAAGTGCCTCAAAGGAGGTTTTCAATTGAGATTTTATTTTTTCTCTTATTTTTTCAAATTTTTATTTCTTTTTTCTATCCTACTCTACTTGAAAAAACAAAAAATATCTTTGAAGTATAGGAATTATTCCAATGGATCCATGTGCACATCACAATGACACATAAATTGGTGTGTAGGCTCAAAATATATGCTTTTACATGTACCTGCATTTTAGAGACCAAATTCTCTGACTTTGACGATATCAAGCATAGTTGAAGAAGAGAGTGATGCTCCATATTGTTTATTTTCTGGAACCAAACCTCAATATAGATTTGATTCCCTTGGTTCTCTTGCTCATCTAGATCATTCTTAATGTCTTATTCTACCCTGAAATTCAAATATTCCTCTCTTTTTTTATTATTCTCATGAACACATGGAGGATCTGATGGTAAACATGAAGAAAATTTCTCAATCTCTGATTCTGATGTCTTCTCTTCAACAAGTGAAGCCCATGATTCTTTGGCCTTCTCATTTGAATATTGTTTTTTTGAATGTTGTCCTTCAATGACATCAAGAGAATCTCTTTTTTTCAATACTCTTCTCGAGCTAAGATGAATACCATTTAGATCAAGAGGATATGTTAGGAAGTTTTGTACCTCAGCATTGTAAGTGGGTTGAGCTACTTCCATGTGTGGGTTTGGAAATGGTGGTACATGTAGTTGATTGTGAGTGGATCTTTGAGATGGATGTGATTGGGGTTATGGTTGTGGTGGAGGTGGATGGTAGGGATAGCATGGATTTGGGTATGGATGATATTAAGTAAAATATTGAGGATATCATGGATTTCTCCCATAAGGTGCTTACCAACCTTGTTTCCAAGATTGGTTTTGGGGTTGATATGATGAAGGTTTCCAAGGAAAGGGTGTGTTCCAATTACTTTGAGATTGATGTGCATTAGCTTGAAATTTTAAATTAGGTCCTTACATCATATCAGGTTGACTACCATGGTCTTCTTGGAGCTACATAACATATCTTCTTTGGTGATTGACTTGCTCCATTTTCCTCTTGGTAAACTTCCTCCAATCTTGGTAATGATGGGCAATATTTAATAGTATGTGATTCTGCATTGACAACACAAATATTAGCATCTTCTTTTTTCTCATCTTGGATTCTTAACATTTTTACTTTTTTTCTTAGATTTCTAAGAATTTTTGTTTTAAAGTTATCAATCAAATTTCCAAGTTCATCTTGACTTACTGATCTTGATGTTCATTTACTGACTCTTGCCCTTCCTATTGATATGCACTTGCATGTTTCACAAATTTCTTCAAATGAAAATTTGTATACATCACCTCTACTCATGAGATAAGGGAGATCAATCCACTCATCCCTAATTGTTCTAAGAGGGTTTTTATTGTGTCAAATCCTAAATGATGAAAATCCCCCCCCCTTAACATTATACATAAATATCTTTATTATATCCTCAATGCTCTCATATTCTTTTTGAGTCATTCTAAAGATTATTTCTTTAAGATCATGATATTTATATTTTCCTAGAAATATATTTTGCATATAATTCCATGATCTTATTGAATTAGTCCCTAAACTCATGAACCATTTAAGAGCTCTATCTTTCAATTTTGTCGAAAAAAATCTCAATTTTTGAGTGTTTAGTAAGTAACCATAAGATCTACAACATATTTAAAATTCAAAGAGAAAGGTTCCTGGATCCTCTGACCTCATACCATGGAAGTTGGTAATGAAATATGGAGGGATGTTCTTAAGATGAACACTGATATAAATATCTTGAATGGGAAATCCAAGAGGATATTATTCATTTACATCATCTCCATCCATTTATTCTACCTTATCTTCCACCTCCTCTTCTTCTACCAGTAAAAATGGATGGTGATGTGGCTCCTACTGCACCGTCAAATGGGGGGTTTGGTTTTGGAGAAGTATTTTTTGTTTTTATAAAAAAAATTAATAATAATGCTAATGCAAAGAAATTTTTCTATATTTGAAATGAATATCTCTATTAAATTTTTTATTCTTGTAGAAATTAAAAGAAAGCAATCAACTATGGAAGAACACAAACTTAAGAGGTGTTTTTATGAAACTAGCTCCAAAAATAGAAGAAAAGAGAGATCAACACCTTAGAAATAAGCCACTTCGAGGGGGAAACCTCCTTTACATTACATAAATGAACAATTCTTGGATGATACAAATGACAAAATCTCCTTCTATATATAGGAGTCCATGGGGTCACAATATAATCCTAGACGACCTAACAATAATAATGTAAGGGCACAATAATAACACTATTGCGGTTACAGGGGTACAACAATAACAATAAGGGGGTTACACTAACAACAATAAGGGACTGTACTAGTAATATAGGGACCTAACATGCCCCTCTCCTTCAAAAAAGTGTTGTCCTCAACGCTTGAGTAGCTCTAGATTCTTCTGTATAAAATTCTCATCCTCCCATGTAGAATCTTCAGTGGGTAAGTTCTTCCATCTAATTTTATTCATTGTAAGGTACTCAAGGAATTGAATTTTTTCTTATACGCAGCACCAGAATGTCAAGTGATGGTTGCAAATGGAGGAAATATAAATTTCTTTGATACCAAATGTGATGAAACCAACTCCAAAAATAGAAGAAAAGAGAGATCAATTTCTTATAAATAATCCACTTCGAGGGGTAAACCTCCTTTACATTACATAAATGAACAATTCTTGGATGATACAAATGATAAAACCTCCTTCTATATATAGGAGTCCATGGGGTCACAATATAATCCTAGCCGACCTAACAATAATAATGTAAGGGCACAATGATAACAATATTGGGGTTATAGGGGTACGAAAATAACAATAAGGGGGTTACACTAACAACAATAAGGGACTATACTAGTAATATAGGGACCTAACAGGTGTCGTCACTATATGTGAACAATGTAATGTGTCCTTCTTTCGTTGATTTGATGCAATGAAGTGAATGCCGTGAAATCTAAGCCTAAACTAATTGTAGAAATGGAAATTTTACTTTATTTGCATAAAGAAAACCTAATTACTTTTTCAGAGAGGAAATCCTAGATACTTTTTCATAAAGGAAAGGCTATTCTACTTTGCATGAATGTAAATGTTAGTCCTATTTATAGGAATGTAAACATTAACATATTTTAGATCAAAAGGAATCCTAGTATATGCAACGGAAATAGTAATGTTGGAAATGTAAACCATAGCTTAATATGCATGAAAAAAAATTAAATCAATCTTTAATCACTGCATTAAAGATAGATTTTTTCAATAGAGTTCACTAGGTGCTTCATAAATTAATCATGAAAATCATCATTATGGTCTTCAAGTCATGAATATGTCCACTAATCCAAACTCCATAAGTGAATTGAAATGGAGAAGAGGAAAGGCTTAAGAGGTATTTTGGTCTTACTCAACCACAAATTCAGATCCTAAGGGTCTTGATTCAAGCTTAAGAGACAAAAACCAATATTTTGGAGTAGAACTAGTCAAGTTTACACGTGCTATAGGCGGTGCTATAGGAGGCCATGTTTTGCTATAGGAGCGAGATAACCTATCGAATTCCCAAGTAAATAAAATTTAAATGGGTTGGAAAAAAAATATTAATTAGGATGTCTTAGGATTCCATTCCAGGTGGAATCACTCCAAAATACCCCTGTTAACACATGCTAAAAAATATCATAAAATTACTACTCTAAAAACTGGAAATTCAAGACCTAGTGAGCTAGTTAACCTACCAAATGCCTAACCTAATCAAGTGAAAATGATATGGGATAAAAATATTTACTAACTTGAATGTATTTATGACCCACTTCACATGGAATAAACCCAAATGAAGCTCATTAACATGTTCTAAAAAATAGCAGAAAATTACTATTATTTTTCTACAAGGGATTTCCGTAAATTCTAGATATGTGAACTGGTATATCAATCCAAGTAGCTAAATGATGAATATGAATTTTCAAAGTTGTTATAAGGATTCATAATTCTTCTGAATATGTAAATAACCTACAAAACAGCCCACTTCAATCATTTAACCAAGGTAACCTACAACAAAAGAAGCATGAATAGGAAATGCAAAAATAAGAGATGCAAGTGAAAAAGACATTCAAAGGAAATAAAGAAAGTGTAAAAGAGGGCTATGAGGCTCCTAGGGTGGAAAAAACTAAGAAAAATCAGAGTACTATGAAGGAAACCAAGCTTTAGAAGCTAAAAATGGCACCAAAACTCATTATTTGAATCAATCCAAGTACATCACTGCTAGAAATGAAAATAGAGCTACTAAATATCACGTTTTCTCCAAAAGAAGACTAATAAATGCATGTCTCTAGAGGAAAATTCGAATTGGTACTTATACAAATAGATGAGATAACATTCTCCTTGAAAGGAGACAGTTTTCCTCTCAAAAATCCCTCAAAAAGTGGATTTGGTTCCCAACACTAGGAATATGCATTAAATGACACGGAACACATTCCAATATTTTCTCAATCACTGGAGCTCCAAAATTTGTGCAATAATTTCATAATATCCTGTTCATTTATTATCCGATTTTGGTCCTCATGCAGCAGGGATCAAGTCCCTAAATTATCTCATCCTCCAAATCTTCATAATTTGCGCAATATTCTCACAATATTCTACAAAAATAAATAATATTAGGCACAAATATGTAATTATATCTAAACCTCCATAATGAACATATTAAAGCTAAAAATATGTCATATAATGCAAAAAGATATTTTTAATGTGTTGAATAATGGTCCGATGGGCCGTAATTTATGTCTAATTTGGAGGCCCATCACCTACGTTGGAGATGATCTATTTATGTTGGTTAATGATTTATTGTAGATACTCATTGGTTCCTTGATCTTCAATTCCTTTCATGTATTTCCTCACATATTTTCTATTAAAATTCTTTTGAACCATCAATTATTCTTCTCAAGTCACACATTAGGATGTATCTATTATAGCCTTATTTTCAATGTCTCTTAGTCTTTGAGGACTTACTAGCCTATCCAGTTGTGACACCATTTTTATTACCATCGTTAGTTTTTAGTGTGGTCGCTCCCTTTATTCAATGTAATACATGACTAGTACCATCTCAATCCTCTTACAACACATAAACATTATGCTCTCCATAACTTCCATCTCAAAACCGCCTCTCCAACCTTAAAAAATCAATGATTATGATAAACCACATGCATGATACATTGGATAATTTTCGTGCATGGTAACGTGTAAAAATTATACAACATGCATGTATATCTTGGATTCACCCGATATAACAATGTTCTAAAGCTAAATAATGAATCTCTTCTACAAATATTTTTCGGAATTAAAAACACAATCGCTAATCACATGAACATGAAGAAATATCAATCACACACAACAAAGATAATTTCCCGGGGAAAGCTCACAGCTAAAAACCCCATTATCTTCTATTGTATATTATATCATGGATCATGAAACAAATACATACAAAAATCTTATCACAAGAGACCTCAATACATCAACTAATTATCTCACACTATCATACAAAAATTGGCAAATTCCTTATCCAATTTACTGCCTCTAGACAACCTTCCTTCACTGCGCAATCCTTGCTGAATGCAATCCCTGAATTGATGCAATCCTGCCTGCCTTGACTACACAAGTATCATAGGCACATCCAATGATTTTTTTCCTACATGTGTGCAAGCGGATAATGTCACAACTGATAGTTAACTTCCCTTTCACCTAGAACTCAATTGGGTCTCCACTGGATCTTACATGCATGCATCTAATAATAGTAAATCCTCAGTTGCATGCGAGATCATTGTTTGTGAATTAATTAATATTTAATTCACTAGATCTCTCACTAGTGTATCTTTAGTTGAAACTAGCACAACCGAGTTTAACTCACTTAACAGAGTTAAACTATTTACAACATGCACCAACTCATGCACCACTGCACTTCGAACTCTGTTACAACTAGAATTACTTTACATGTCCCACCAACCAACCTCTAACTCAAAATTCACTAGCTAACTGAATTTTCCACTTCAGTTAACTATTTCAAGTCCACATTGACAACAGATTACATTTTAATTTCCATCTAAATTAAGGGATAATAAAAATAGACATGCACCCAAAAATAGCCCTGTGGGCCCCACCCTAGTGTAGGTGCTTAATGCAACTAGGTGATTAATGAAACTAGGTTCTTAATGCACTAGTGTGGGTGCTGAACCTTCTTGTTTAATCTCACCACTCCCTCTAAACAAGAAAGGGATTATCCTTCACCCTGATCCTATCTCTATGGTATTCGAATTTGCTCCTAGTGAGCACCTTCGTCGGAATATTTGCATCCTGATCTTCCATGGGAATGTACTGAAGAAAGATGATCCTCCTCTGCACACAATCTCTGAGATGATGGTACTAGATATCTATATGCTTGGACCTATCATGAAACACATAATTAATCGGATTTTAATGCAACTTTGATTATCACATTGAATCACTGTCGGATCCATCTGAGAACCAAAAAAACCAACCAAGATCTTTCTCATCCAGATAGCCTCACATGCAGCTTATCTTACTGCCATGTATTCCGCTTCCACTAAAATGAGTGCCATGGATCGTTGTTTCCTGCTGTACCAAGAATTTGTTGTTGACCCAATGCTAAAGATACCCCCCTGATATGCTATTTCTGTCTGATGGACTTCCAACCCAATATGCATCCATGAAGCCATGAAACTTCACTCCACCCGTTCTTGTGTACCATAGACCATACTATGATGTGGCCCTCAAGTATCTCAGGACATGCTTCCCTGCCTTCCAAAATAGCTTGGTAGGCTCAACCATAGCTTGACTCAGCTGGTTAAGTGCGTAGCTAATGTTTGGTCTCGTGTTCACTAGATACATTAACGAACCCACTAACTGTTGATAGACAATAGCATCCACTAACTCTCCAGAATAGCATCCTCTTTCCTCCAGTTTCCTACAAGAGGAGTATCCATGGGTTTGTAGCTCTCCATGTTAAACTTACCCAGTATCTCCTTTGCATACTTGCCTTGAGACACAAAAATTTCACCATCCCGCTGCCATATTTCCAATCCAAGGAAATAATGAAGGAGGCCCATATCCTTCATTTCGAACTCCCTTGCAAGATCCTCCTTGCATGAGTGTATCAGATGATCATCACTAATCAAAATTAGATCATCAACATAAATAAAAATAATCAATAGCTTACCCTCAACCACTATCTGGTACAGGTTCGCATCTTCTTCACTTTTGATGAAGCATATTTTGGTGAAATAGATACCTATCCAAGTGTACCAAGAACAGGATGCTTGCTTCGGCCCATACAATGCTCTTTTGAGTTTGCACACATGCAACTCACTATTGAAGATCTCAAAACCTTCAGGTTGCTCTATGTACAACTCCTCCTTAATGATCCCATTGAGAAACGTAGTTTTCACATCCATATGATGAATGTGCCAACCAATCTACACTGAGAGTGAAAGGATGGATCTTATGGAAGAGTACTTTGCAACAGGCGCAAAAATCTCATCACAATCTATCCCCTAGATCTCTAAGAAACCCCCTGCCACAAATCTGGCCTTGTATTTCTCCACACTCCCATTAGTAGCTTGCTTTACCTTATATATCCATCTCGAACCTACCATTGATTTTTCAACCGGTCGTGGGACAATTTCCCATGCACTTTTTTTAACAATGGAGTCATACTGCACCACCATTGCATCAACCCAAGTACGGTCCTACAGTGCTTCCTAAAAGGAAGATGGTTCAGTCACAATAAATTTTCTCATAAGAGCCATGTATCCAGTAAATAAGCCAGGAGGTTTTCTTTGTCTGCGCTGTGAAGTAGGGGCTCCTACATTCTGTGCAGCTTCAAGTCTTAGCCTATCATCTTCCATGGTACGCCTTCTTCCATTTCTGATGGATGGCTCTGCATGAGTGATTTCCTCCGCTCCATGAACCTCCTCAGGTGGTTGATCCATAGCTTGAGACTCATCCTTGGGAACTAGCATTTCCTCATTTGCATGCAAGTCTAGCTACCTCTCAAGGGACAACCGCATGGATTTCCCCTCATAAAATTTTATATCCCATCACACAATAATCATTCTGTTGTTTGGAAAATACACACGATAATTATGGGGTGTTTCTATGTACCCCACAAAAATCCCAACTTCAGCAGTCAGTTCCAGCTTCTTCTTGGCATCCTTGGTCACATTCACATAAACAGATGAGCCAAAAATATTAAAGTGTGAAACATGATCAGGTTTCTTACCATTGAAAGCCTCTTCATGTGTACTCATGCCAAGTACTCTATGAGGACAAAGGTTTCGCACATAAACCACAGTGTTGCATGCTTCCTCCCACAAATGAATTGGTAGGCCTTGATCATGCAACATCACTCGTGATACACCCACAATCGTTATGTTATTCCTCTCTGTGATCCCATTCTGTTGTAGGTTATGAGGATCTATTAGTTCTCTTCGAATTCCTTCTTTGCTACAGAAGTTATTGAATTCGTTAGAGATGTATTCTCCACCATTATCACTCCTAAGAGCCTTCACTTACTTCCTCGACTCTTTCTCCACCAATGCCTTAAACTCGCATAAATTAGAGAATGTTTGATCTTTCTTCTGCATGAAGAAGATCCAAGATTTATGAGAAAAGTCATAAAAAAATATTACATAGTACTTATGTTATGATATTGAAGCAACCGAGAATCGTCCACACACGTCTGTGTGAGCTCTCTCAAGGATCCCCAAATCACGTTTCTCCTTCTCATGAAAGGTGGACTTTACATACTTCCCCAAGGTGCAACCCTTGCACTGATCTAACTGAGCAAGTGTTCCCATTGGAAGTCTAGTAGAAATTTGTTGCATGAATTTCAAGGCTCCATGATGAAGATGGCCCAATCACCTGTCCCTTAATTCTCCCTCATCCCAGCTCACCAATTTATCTGCCTTTCCCATCATGGCAGCACAACCATCTACCTCCAACTCATATAGATTCTTAACTCAAATCCCTATCCCCTTGGCTTGACCCGTTGTTTTATGTCGCAGAAAAGCGTTTCCATCACTAAAACAACATCATAGCCTCTGTCCTCCAACATTGTGATTGAGACCAAATTTTTCTTCAGACATAGTACATGCCTTACATATTTTAATTGAAATGGTTTACCTAACTCCCTATGAAAGGTAATGGTACGAATACCGGTAGCACTGTACCGTCCATCTTCGCCCATCTCAATATGCATCTAGATAAATTTCTCCTCCAAGTCACTGAAAAGTTCCTTATCTCTTGTCATATGAAAGGACGTGCCACTATCCAAATACCACACTGATCCCAATGCACTTGACACCATGCATGAAATCAAAGAGAAGTCAAGCTCAAATTTCGAGGCATGGGCCTCACCAGCTGATGCTCCAACAACCTTCTTGTTCTTCTTCTTTTGTGGATAGTTAGTAGCAAAATTCCCATGTTCGTGACAGTGAAAATACTTCACCTTGGACAATCAAAAGCACAATACTCTTCATTCTCATTCTTAGATGAAGATCCATCTCTAGTGTTCGGTCTAAACTCCTCCCACACCAAATCCGACCATAGTCGTTCCCAATCCGGATATTTTTCCCGTCCGTTGATAAAGTATTGATAATTGTGCCAACTCTTAGGAAGTCCTAGGAGAGCCAAGCTCACCAAATCATCATCAACTACTATTATTCCCACACTCCCCAGTTCATCCCGACATTGAACAAACTTTGTGAGATACTTTGGAATGGTGTCGCCCTTTTCCATCTTGATCTTCCTAAGTTTATCTTTGAGTGCCAATTTCCTATGGTCGTTGCTGCTTTGGAATAGATCTGTCAAAGCCTTTCGCATAGCATATGGTGTGGATTTCCCATGGAGGCTTGAGACAATGTGGTATCATACTCCCTCCAATAGGATCCTCCTCGCCTTTGCCACTTTCTTTTGCCATGCAACAAGATTGGCAGCATCTGCAGCATCCGTCTTAGGAACATCTTTGTTAATGAATTCCTTCAATCCATTGTCTTCGAGTACTTCCTCCATCTTGTACTTCCAAGAAATGTAGTTCAAGATTCCCTTGAGTGAATACTTTAACCTCAAGCCATTGAAAGCCATTTCGATCTTGAATAATCTGTAGCACCAAGAAATTGTTTCTGCAAATTCGAATTCTATCCAATCACAAACTTTGCTCCTGCTTCACTTCTGCAATTTCCTGTGTTCTGATACCATGTAGAAATTATACAAAATGCATGTATATATTTGATTCACCTAATCTAACAATGTGCTAAATTTAAATATTTAATCTCTTCTACAAATATTTTGCAAAATTAAAAACACAATTGCTAATCACATGAACATGAAGAAAGATGAATCACACACAACACAGATAATTTACGAGGGAAAGCTTGCAACTAAAAACCCCACTATCTTCTATTTTATATTATATCATGGATCATGAAACAATTACATACAAAAATATTCTCACATTGTCATACAAAAATTGGAAAATTCCTTATCCAATTTACTGCCTCTAGACAACCTTCCTTCACTGCGCAATCCCTACTAAATGCAAACCCGAAATTGATACAATCCTGCCTGCCTTGACTGCGCAAGTATAATAGGCACATCCAATGAGTGTTTTCCTGCATGTGTGCAAGTGGATAATGTCACAACTGATAGTCAACTTCCCTTTCACCTAGAACTCAACTGGGTCTCCACTGGATCTAACATGCATGCATCTAATAATAGTAAATCCTCAGTTGCATGTGAGATCACTGATTTTGAATTAATTAATATTTAATTCACTAGATATCTCACTAGTGTATCCTCAGTTATAACTAGCACATGAGTTTAACTCACTTAACTAAGTTAAACTATTTATAGCTTGCACCAACTCATGCACCACTGCACTTCGAACTTTGTTACAACTAGAATTGCTCTACATGTCCCACCAACCAACCTCTAACTCGAAATTCACTACCTAACTAAATTTTCCACTTCAATTAACTATTTCAAGTCCACATTGAGAATATATTGCAATTTAAAGTCCATCTAAATTAAGGGATAATAAAAATAGACATGCTCCAAAAAATAGCCCTGTGGGCCCCACCCTAACGTAGGTGTTTAATGCAACCAGCTGCTTAATGCACTAATGTGGGTGCCAAATATTCTTGTTGAATCTCAAAGCTCCCTCTCAACAAGAAAGGGATTATCCTTAACCCTGATCCTATCTCTATGGTATTCGAATTTTCTGCCGGTGAGTGCCTTCATCAGAATATCTGCATCCTGATCTTCCGTAGGAATGTACTAAAGCAACATGATCCTCCTCTACACACAATATCTGAGATGATGGTACCAGATATCTATATTCCTGGAACTATCATGAAACACAGGATTAATCGAGATTTTAATGCAACTTTGATTATCACAGTGAATCACTGTTGGATCCATCTGAGAACCAAACCAACCAACCAAGATCTTTCTCATCCAGATAGCCTCACATGTAGCTTGGCTTGCTGCCATGTATTCCTCTTCCACTGAACTGAGTGCCACGGATAATTATTTCCTGTTGTACTAGGAAACTATTGTCGACCCAATGCTAAAGATCCCACCTAATGTGCTCTTTCTATCTAATGGACTTCAAACCCAATCTGCATCTGTGAAGCCATGCAACTTCACTCCATCCATTCTTGTTCACCATAGACCATACTCTGATTTTCCCTAAGGTATCTCAAGACATGCTTCATTGCCTTCCAAAACATCTTGGTAGTCTTAGCCATAGCTTGACTCAGCTGGTTAACTACGTAGAAAATGTTCGGTCTAGTGTTCACTAGATACATTAGCGAACCCACTAACTATTGATAGACAGTAGCATCCACTACCTCTCCAGAAGTAGCATCCTCTTTCCTCCAGTTTCCTGCAAGAGGAGTATCCATGGGTTTGCATCTCTCCATGTTAAACTTACCCAGTATATCCTTTGCATACTTTCCTTGAGACACGAAAAGTTCACCATCCTGCTGCCATATTTCCAATCTAAGGAAATAATGGAGGAGGCCCATATGCTTCATTTCGAACTTCCTTGCAAGATCCTCCTTGCATGAGTGTATCAGATGTTCATCACCAGTAAAAATTAGATCATCAACATAAAGAAAAATTATCAATAGCTTACCCTCAACCACAATCTGGTACAGTTTTGCATTTGCTTCACTTTTGATGAAGCCCAATATGGTGAAATAGTTATCTATACAGGATGCTTGCTTCAGTCCATACAATGCTCTTTTGAGTCTGCACACATGCAACTCATGATTGAAGACCTTTAAACCTTGAATCTATTCTATGTACACCTCCTCCTTAATGATCCCATAGAGAAACACAGTTTTCACATCTATTTAATGAATGCGCCAACCCATTTGCGCTGAGAGTGCAAGGATGGATCTTATGGAAGAGTACCTTGTGACAGGCGCAAAAGTCTCATCATAATATATTCCCTTGATCTGTGAGAAACCCCAAGCCACAAATCTGGCCTTGTATTTCTTCACACTCCCATCAATAACTCGCTTTACCTTGTAGATCAATCTCGAACCTACCATTGATTTGTCAAACGGTCTTGGGACAATTTCCCATGCACTGTTTTTGACAATGGAGTCATACTCCTCCACCATTGCATCAACCCAAGTAGGCTTTTGCACTTCTTCATAAAAGGAAGATGGTTCAGTCACAATACATTTTCTCATAAGATTCATGTATCCAATAAATCGGTCAGGAGACTGTCTTTATCTACAATGTGAAGTAGGGGCTCCTACATTCTGTGCAGCATCAAGTCCTAACCTATCAGCTTCTGTGGTGCACCTTCTTCCATTTCTGATGGATGGCTCTGCATGAGTGATTTCCTCCACTCCATGAACCTCCTCATGTGGTTGATCCACATCTTGAGACTCATTCTTGGGAACCAGCTGTTCCTCCTCTACATGCAAGTCCAACTCCATCTCAAGGGACAACCGCATGGCTTTCGCCTCTTCAAATTTTACATCCTGTCGTGCAACAGTCATTCTGTTGTTTGGAAAATACACATGAAAATTATGGGGTGTTACAGTTTACCCCAAAAAAATCCCAACTTTAGCAGTCAGTTACAGCTTCTTCCTGGCATCCTTGGTCACATGCACATAAGCAGATGAGCCAAAAATATTAAAGTGTGAAACATCAAGTTTCTTACCAGTGAAAGCCTCTTCATGTGTACGCATGCCAAGTACTCTATGAGGACAACAGTTTTGCACATAAACCACAGTGTTGCATGCTTCTACCCACAAATGAATTGGTAGGCCCTGATCATGCAACATCACTCATGCTACACCCACAATCGTTATGTTATTCCTCTTTGTGACCCCATTCCGCTGTGGGTTATGAGGCATTTTGAGTTCTCTTCGAATTCCTTCTTTTCTACATAAATTATTGAATTCGTTAGAGATGTATTCTCCACCATTATCGCTCCTAAGAGCCTTCACTTGCTTCCCCAACTCTTTCTCCACCAATTCCTTAAACTCACATAAATCAGAGAATGTTTGATCTTTCTTCTGCATGAAGAAGATCCAGCATTTACGAGAGAATTCATCAAAAAATATTACATAGTACTTATGTTATGCTATTGAAGCAACCAATAATGGTCCACACACGTCTGTGTGAAATCTCTCAAGGATCCTTGAACCACGTTTCTCCTTCTCATGAAAGGTGGACTTTACATACTTCCCCAAGGTGCAACCCTTGCACTGATCTAATTGAGCAAGTGTTCCCATTGGACGTCTAGTAAAAATTTGCTGCATGACTTTCAAGGCTCCATGATGAATATGGCCCAATCGCCTGTGCCATAATTCACCCTCATCCCCGCTCACCACTTTCTCCGCCTTTCCCATCATGGCAGCACAACCATCTACCTCTATCTTGTAGATATTATTAACTAGAATCCCTATCCCCTTGGCTTGACCCGTTGTTTTATGTCACAGGAAAGCTTTTCCATCATTAAAACAACATCATAGCCTCTATCCTCCAACATTGCGACTAAGACAAAAAATTTCTTCAGACCTGGTACATGCCTTACATCTTTTAATTGAAATGGTTTATTTGACACCATCTGAAAGGTAATGGTACAAATACCAATAGCAATGTACCGTCCATCGTCGCCCATCTCAATATGCATCTGGATAAATTTCTCCTCCAAGTCACTAAAAAGTTCCTTATCTCCAGTCATGTGAAAGGAAGCGCCACTATCCAAATACCACTCTGATCCCAATGCACTTGACACCATGCATGCAATCAAAGAGAAGTCAAGCTCAAATTTTGAGGCAAGGGCCTCACCAGCTGCAGCTCCAACAACCTTCTTGTTCTTCTTCTTTTGTGGATAGTTAGTAGCAAAATTCCCATGTTCGTGATAGTGAAAACACTTCACCTTGGACATGTCCTGCTTCTTGACTTTGGACTGGGATTTTGAAGGAATTTTCTTCCCTTTCCCCTTCCTTGCCTTGGAATCCAAGGCACAATCCTCTTCACCCTCATTCTTATATGAAGATCCATCTCTAGTGTTCCGTCTAAACTCCTCCTACACCATATCCGACCACAGTCGTTCCCAATCCAAATATTTTTCCCCTCCCTTGAAAGAGTCTTTATAACCATGCCAACTCTTCGGAAGTCCTAGGAGAGCCAAGCTCACCAAATCATCATCAAAGATTGGTATTCCCACACTCCCCAGTTCATCCCGACATTGAACAAACTTTGTGAGATACTTTGGAATGGTGTCTCCCTTTTCCAGATTTATCTTTCTGAGTTTATCTTTGAGTGTTAATTTCCTATGGTCGTTGCTACTTTGGAATAGATCCGTCAAAGGCTTCCACATAGCATATGGTGTGTCTTTCCCATGGAGGCTTGAGACAATGTGGTCTCATACTCCCTCCAACAATATCCTCCTCATCTTTTCCACTTTCTTTTTCCATGCATCAAGATTGGCAGCATCTGTAGCATCCGTCTTAGGAACATCTTTGTCAATGAATTACTTCAAGCCATTGTCTTCGAGTACTTCCTCCATCCCGTCCTTCCAAGAAATGTAGTTCAAGCTTGCCTCAAGTGCATACTCTAACCTCAAGCCTTTGAAAGCCATTTCGATCTTGAATAAGTTGTAGCACCAAGAAAGTCTTTTTTCAAATTAGAATTCTATCTAGTCACAAACTCGGCTCCTACTTCACTTCTGCAATTTCCTGTGCTCTAATACCATGTAGAAATTATACAAAATGCATGTATATATTGGATTCACCTGATGTAACAATGTGCTAAAGTTAAATACTGAATCTCTTCTACAAATATTTTGCGGAATTAAAAACACAATCACTAATCACATGAACATGAAGAAAGATCAATCACACACAACATAGATAATTTCTCGAGGAAAACTTAAAGCTAAAAACCCCACTATATTCTATTGTATATTATATAATGGATCATGAAACAATTACATACAAAACTCTTCTCACAAGAGCCCTCGGTACATCAGCTAATTGTCTCACACTGTCATACAAAAATTGGAAAATTCCTTAGCCAATTTACTGCCTCCAGACAACCTTCCTTCACTGCACAATCCCTGCTGAATGCAATCCCTAAATTGATGCAATCCTGTCTGCCTTGACTGTGCAGGTATAATAGGCACATCCAATGAGTGTTTTCCTGCATGTGTGCTAGCGAATAATGTCACAACTGATAGTCAACTTCCCTTTCACCTGGAACTCAATTGGGTCTCCACTGGATCTGATATGCATGTAGCTAACAATAGTAAATCCTTAGTTTCATGTGAGATCACTGATTGTGAATTAATTAATATTTAATTCACTAGATCTCTCACTAGTGTATCTTAAGTTACAAATATCATATGATTTTAACTCACTTAACTGAGTTAAACTATTTACAGCTTGCACCAACTCATGCACCATTGCACTTCGAACTCTATTACAACTAGAATTACTCTACATGTCCCACCAACCAACCTCTAACTCAAAATTCAATAGCTAACTGAATTTTCCACTTCAGTTAGCTATTTCAAGTCCACATTGAGAATAGATTACAGTTTAATGCCCATCTAAACTAAGGGATAATAAAAATAGACATGCACCCAAAAATAGCCCCGTGGGCCCCACCCTAGTGTAGGTGCTTAATGAAACCAGGTGCTTAATGCACTATTGTGAGTGTTGAATCTTCTTGTTGAATCTCAACGCTCCCTCTCAACAAGAAAGGGATTATCCTTAACCGGATCATGTCTCTATGGTATTCGCATTTGCTCCTAGTGAGCGCCTTCGTCATAATATCTGCATCCTGATCTTCCATGGGAATGTACTAAAGCAACATGATCCTCCTCTGCACACAATCTCTAAGATGATGGTACTAGATATCTATATGGTTGGACCTATCACAAAACAAAGTATTAATTGAGAGTTTAATGCAACTCTGATTATCACAATGAATCACTATCGGATCCATCTTAGAACCAAAAAAACCAACCAAGATATTTCTCATCCAGATAGCCTCACATGCAGATTGGCTTGCTACCATGTATTCCTCTTCCGTTGAACTGATTTCCACGTATAATTGTTTCCTACTGTACTAGGAAACTGTTGTCGACCCAATGCTAAATATCCCCCCTGAAGTTTTATTTATGCCTGATGGACTTCCAGCCCAATCTACATCCGTGAAGCCATGCAACTTCACTCCATCCGTTCTTCTATACCATAGACCATACTTTGATGTGCCCCTCAGTTATCTCAGGACATGCTTCCTCATATTCCAAAAGAGCTTGGTAGGCTTAACCATAGCTTTAATTGGCTAGTTAAATGCGTAGAAAATGTTCGGTCTCGTGTTCACTAGATACATTAGCGAACCCACTAACTGTCGATAGAAAGTAGCATCCACTATCGCTCCAGAAGTAGCATCCTCTTTCCTCCAGTTTCCTGGAAGAGGAGTATCCATGGGTTTGCATCTCTCCATGTTAAACTTACCCAGTATCTCCTTTTCATACTTTCCTTGAGACACAAAAATTTTTCCATAGCGCTACCATATTTCCAATCTAAGGAAATAACGAAGGAGGCCCATATCCTTATTTTCAAACTCCCTTGCAAGAACCTCCTTGCATGAGTTTATCAGCTGCTCATCACAAGTCAAAATTAGATCATCAACATAAATAACAATGATCAATAGCTTACCCTCAACCACCATCTGGTACAGGTTTTCATTTGCTTCAATTTTGTTGAAGCCCAGTCCGGTGAAATAGCTGTCTATCTGAGTGTACCAAGAACGGGGTGCTTGCTTCAGCCCAATCAACGCTCTTTTGAGTCTGCACACATGACTCACTATTTAAGATCTCGAAACCTTTATGCTTCTCTATGTACACCTCCTCCTCAATGATCCCATTGAGAAATGCAGTTTTCACATCCATTTGATGAATGATCCCTATGCTCTTGGCTTGAACCATTTTTTTATGTCCCAGGAAAGCTTTTCCATCACTAAAACAACGTCATAGCCTCTGTCCTCCAACATTGCAAATGAGAACAATTTTTTCTTCAGACCTGGTACATGCATTACATATTTTAATTGAAATGGTTTACGTGACTCCCTATGAAAGCTAATGTTACCAATATCGGTAGCATTGTACCGTCCGTGATCACCCATCTTAATATGCATCTGGAGATCTTTCTCCTCCAAGTCACTGAAAAGTTCCTTATCTCCCGTCATGTGAAAGGAAGCGCCACTATCCAAATACCACACCGATCCCAATGCACTTGACACCATGCATGCAATCAAAGAGAAGTCAAGCTAAAATTACAACACAAAGGCCTCACCAGTTGCAACTACAAAAACCTTCTTGTTATTCTTCTTTTGTGGACAGTTGGTAGAAAAATGCCCATGTTCGTGACAGTGAAAACAATTCACCTTGGACATGTCCTACTTCTTGCCCTTGGACTCGGATTTTGAAGGAAATTTCTTCCCTTTCCCCTTCCTTGCCTTGCAAGCCAAAGCACAATCCTCTTTATCCTCATTCTTCTGCACCAGATCCGACCACAGTCGTTCCTAATCCGTAAATTTTTCCCATTCGTTGACAGATACTTGATAATTGTGCCAAATCTTAGGAAGTCCTAGGAGAGCCAAGATCACCAAATCATCATCAGAAACTATTATTCCCACTCTCCCCAGTTCATCCCAACATTGAACAAACTTTGTGAGATACTTTGGAATGGTGTCTCCCTTTTCCATCTTGATCTTCCTAAGTTTATCTTTGAGTGCCAATTCCCTATGGTCGTTGCTGCTTTGGAATAGATCCGTCAAAGCCTTCCACATAGCATATGGTGTGGCTTTCCCATGGAGGCTTGAGACAATGTGGTATCATACTCCCTCCAACAGGATCCACCTCGCCTTCGCCAATTTCTTTTTCCATGCATCGAGATTGGAAGCATCTGCAGCATCCGACTTAGGAACATCTTTGTCAATGAATTCCTTCAAGCCATTGTCTTCGAGTACTGCCTACATCCTGTCCTTCAAAGAAATGTAGTTTTAGCTTTCCTCGAGTGCATACTCTAACCTCAAGCCATTGAAAGCCATTTCGATCTTGAACCAACTATAGCACCAAGAAAGTCTTTCTGCAAATTCGAATTCTATCCAGTCACAAACTCAGCTCTTGTTTCACTTCTGCAATTTCCTGTGCTCTAATACCCTATAGAAAATATACAACATGCATGTATATATTGGATTCACCTGATCTAACAATCTGCTAAAGTTAAATACTGAATATCTTCTACAAATATTTTGCGAAATTAAAAACACAATCGCTAATCACATGAACATGAAGAAAGATCAGTCACACACAACATAGAATATATTATAGTTTAATTTCCATCTAAATTAAGGGATAAGAAAAATAGACATGCACCCAAAAATAGCCCTGTGGGCCCCACCCTAGTGTAGGTGCTTAATGCAACCAGGTGCGTAATGCACTAGTGTGGGTGCTGAATATTCTTGTTGAATCTCAACATAACGAACTTAAATTAGACTATAAGTTCACTGATATGACTAAAGGATCTAAAATTAATCCTTTATCCTATTATATCTTCTCCATCATCTATACAATAAAGGCTATACCAAGAGAAATATAGGAGAAAATTTAGATAGGATTTGCTATCAACATTAAAACATCCTTCTAGCTTGTTGATCAAATATATCATATCATTTTGTTATGGATAAGGAGGATATTGGACAAGGATCTAAGAGCAACTTGTGATTTGGGTTTAATATAATATTACTCAATTGTTGTGCTATTGTTCTCTTGATTTGTAATAGATCATTATTTCCACCTCCCACATATTATGTATTCAATTTCCATGTTAAGTTTTTTTGTTAATATAGCATCCCTTGAGTGAGTTATATTATATTTTGTTTCAATCGACATTCCTTACTGCTTGAAGAGGTCTGACATTAGTATCTTGTATCTTTGTTTGTAGTAAGTTCTAGGAGACAAAGCTTACATCTCGGGAGTTGTGCCAACCAATATTACATGAGAACAACCATAAAAAATGGGAATGCACCATAATACTCTGTTCTTCTATAATATATGAGGATTTATTATATTTTAATCTAGAGGGGTTTCACATTGCTTTATATTCTTCTATCTGTCTTGAGTGAGGGGAAATCCTAAGGGAGAACTAACCTATTTGCAAGGGGTATTTCTCCTTAACATCCTCATAGCTATATTTAATCATTTGGCCCACCATTGTTGCATTTATTTTGTATTTTATTTGTGATATTTTCCCAATATATTCATTTATGATATCTAAGTACAATGGGAATTCCCAAATACTTGAAATCATTCCACTTGAAAACACATGCAAATTCCAAATTTATAGCTATATACTGCGGAAACTAAGGAGTGGTATTGCATCCATATGTGTTGAATTTTATTTTATTTATGCATCCTCATAAAGCATTCATGAATTTTTCAAAACCTATAAACTAATCAACTATAATTACAATTCACCTCCCACAAGAAGCATGCATTGAAAAAATAAGTGACATATTCCTTTGGTCCCCTGAACAATAGTTATTACTTTCAAATTTCTAGATATTATTTTTCATTATATCCTTCTACTAAGATAATTGATCCTTCATATATAATTAGGAGGGAGAGTTGAAATTTCTACCTAAATCCTCTTATACTTTGAAAAAAATGAGGCGGGCCTACCATTGACCAATGGTGCTATCCAAGGGCATCCAATGCATGCCTTAATCTCACTTATAAAGGATTATGCAAAAATAAACATACTTATAATTAAATTTAAAAAGGAACATACTTAATCAAAAGCATTGGCTACATCTATATTCATTATCATTCATTTTTCTTTATTTCTTCTACTATAATAAATTTTCTCTTGCACTAACAAACCGCTATCTAGTATTCGATGTTTCTTAAGAAATCACCTTGGTTTTGAAAAATTAGATTAGGAAGGATATTTTTCAACTGATTGGCCATTTTTTGTGTTAGTGTTTTGTAAAAATAATTATACAAATAAATGGTATGGAATATTAAAAAATAAGAAGGATTGGCTTTATTTGGGAAGAGGGAAAGAAAAAGTGTTTTTGCTCCCTACCAACTTATATTTTATTCTTGTCTAGATCAACATTCATCACAAATTGAAATTTATTATTCTTGAGTAGGAAAGATAAAAATGGATATATAAATCATTTAGATTCATATCCTTATTTATATAGGTGGATATTGGTAGCCACCCAACTCTTCCACTAACTAGGTGGTTCTCTATCGTCTTGGGATTGTTTCTATAGTTTTTGTCGTACCAAACTTCTAGGGCCATTTTGAGGCCCTAAATAGTGTTTCTTAACCATTCATGTGGCTAAGGGTTTCCAATACATGCTCTATCCCTAGAAAAAAGTTGTAATCCTTGAATAGTTATTTCAAATGAATTATTTTGCACCATATATGGAGATTGTATGCAAAAGTTTCACCCTCAAAAATTAACATATCATCTAAACACCTTGGTTCCTGCAGACCTTTTGGAATTTCATCTTCTAATGTTATGGATTTGAACCTTTATGGTTATTTCTTTATGTTAAAAGGTAATATTTTATCCTCGTGTAATATCTTTTTTGAATGAACATAACCACCATATCTCTCTCCTTAGAGATAAGCTACCACCATTTTAGCAAGTTTGTGTTCTATGGTATTCTATTATTTTATTCATTATCAAAAGTTTGGTTTTCACTATATTACTATGTTTTATACTATATTTATTTGTGTGTGTCTTCCATTTCATTTCCTAACTTTCATTTCATTACGCATACAACCCATATCAATGGTATTAGAGAAATATTCTCCTTGTTGTTGCTCAGTGCATGTCCTTGGAGAGGTTAGGGTATAGAGAGTTGGGTATTGAGCTAGCTCTAGTTGGGAACAATCACTCTTTCCAACCCAAGTCGCCTCCCATAGTGTAAGAAAAGAAAGATGACAAAGAAATATATCCTATCAAGTTTTTTCTCAAGGAAGCACTTACAAAATAAAGGAATGATATGATGGAAAAATTCACCTGCATCTTTTGACAACTACCAATGGAAACTAAGGTATCATCAACAAGTTTTAATTTAATAGGTGCAACTCTCTTCAAGGTACAAGTTAACTTTGATATCCCTTTATTTGAAGGCCATATAGATGAAAATTAATTTTTATATATGGATAAATCTATTAGAGGGGTGTTACTCTATCCAAATATTTTCTAATAATGAAAATACCATGTTCATTCTCCTAAAATGCATTCTCCATGTCCAATTTTTACAAAAACATTATTGCAAGAGACACAACAATGATGAATCTAAAATATTCAATGTTGGACTCACTTGGGTGGCCTTTGTTTCTTACCTCAAGGAATAATTCTACCTTGTATGGAATTATGATGACTAGCACACAATATGGACAACTTTGATATAGGAGAGAGATCAAATAGTGTTGTAGTGCACCAATATTATACATACCTTTCACTCAAATATGGGCATTGGAAACTCTAAGCGTACATGGTTCTAAAGTAATATAGTGGCCTACATATGTACATTAAACTAGAGATATATTTCATGGATATCTCCTCACAAGGAGTTGCTTATTGATATGTCATCAAATTCAAGTAGAAATTCACGCAAAAAGATACACTACAAAATAATCCTACAAAAGGTAGCCCTCATTAGAGATCAAGGGGCATATCAAGGAGAGTCGACCTAAATTCAACTAGCCAAAATTGTAGGAAAATAAGGGTAATGGTAAGTCAAAGAAGAACACTATAAAATGATATGAGTTACACCAAAGCACATAGCACAACAATAATGAATGTCACTCAAATTATTCATTGTTGGTCAAACAGAAAGAAAGAAAAAATGGACTCTAGCTTGGAATATTATTCAATGCAGGATAAAGGAAAGTATATCATTGATAAAAAAAACCATGTTACCATCATAACCATAAATATCAAATGGAATAGTTGAAGGAGCACGAGGATGGGAGGCATCATTTCCATTCATAGTTATGGGTGAAGGAGACCCTACTATATTTCATTGTTAATGGTATGAGCAAGAACAACATGATGTCATCAAGGTATTGAAGTTATCAACAATTACAGACCCCCAACCATATGTCATCAATTGGTTAATCAAAGGATGAGACATATACATCACTCAACAATGAAACCTATCATATGGAATCAATCCCTTTAAAGAGGAGGAACTATGTGATGTTTCCCCTCTTGAAGTTTGTGATATTCTTTTAGGACAATACTATATGTGGAAATTTTATGTTTTTTAAGATTCATATTACCATAGTTCTATGTTATTCTAGGAGTTCATATTTGTAGGCTATCATAGGTAATCCCAACTACTACAAGTTTATTGTTTTTGGAAAAATTATGTCAAAAGGTAATATCTCAAATTGTAAACTTTTTCCTCTTCATAGTTCGATTGGATGGTGAATGGAAGGTCATTGAAACTACCAAAAATTTAGCATGGGACCACTCTACACAATAAAATAATGTATCCAATATTGTAGAGGCATGTCGATATATCTTCGCTTCACATATGAGGGTGCCTCTACACCACTACTTCAAACATTCAATTGACTTGATACTTGGTGCTCCTTTACCTAGTGGATGATTACACAAACACTCTATTCTAGAGAATGAGGAACATCATATTCATGAACTTATCCAAAAGGGACACATTCAACCAAGCTCCTTGATTTACAAAATCCCAATTGTGTTGGTGCAGAAGGAGGATGAGACACAGAGACTCTATATAGATTATAGATCCTTGAAAAAAATCATTTACTAGAACAGATGTATGATCCCCCAAATTGACAATCTTCTTTATCAACTTAAGGTTGTCAAGCTATTTACTTATATTGATGTGAAGTCAAGCTACCACCGAGTTCCAATTAAACAAACTGATATATGGAAGGTAGCCTTCAAATCCAAAGAATGCCTTTTTGAGTGGTCAGACATGTCTTTTGGCTTGACTAATGCTCTAACAACATTCATTTGGGAGCTTGATGATATACTATGGTCATTCACAAATTTGTTTTTGGTCATATATTTGGATGGCATCCTCGCCTTTAGCAAAACCTAGATAAAACATTTACAACACATTAAGGAGATCTTGATCAGCATGTGAAAACACAAGTTGCATGCCAATATGGAGAAATGCTCATTTGGCATGCAAAGAATTTAGTATTTGAGATAATTTATGTATGAATATGAGCTTCATGTGGACCCAACCAAGTTTTGGCTTTAACCTTGAACAATTAATTATTTCAAATAAATTTGTAATTAAAAGTAGAGAAGATGCAATAGCGCAAACACACACTTTTAACATAGAGATTTTCCAATAGAAACCCAAACCTAGGAAATAAAAAATAATTTTTAGTATATTATGTCTTTACAATGGTACAATATAACATGTATATCCTAGGACATCCATAAACCTCCAATCCAATAGCCCCATATTATAATACAATCATAGTTCCTTAATGGAAATTAAGAAAACATGGGTTGAACCACCATGCACCAAAATACCACTAAAAGAGAAAATCGTGTGCTAAAAATCACCAAAAATAGAGTACACTTCCCCCCCTCCCTTAATGACCCCTCCATTCTGCATGGTCCATATGAATAATGTGTGGGGATATTCATGCAAATATTATAACAAATACATAACACTAAGATTTGATTCCTTCAGGATTTGTCAACCCTGAAAAATTCTAACAAAGCTCCACAAATTCATAAGCCTTGCCAACCTCTACCAAAGGTTCATATTGGGGTTCTTTAATATCTCTTGGACCTTAATTCAAGTGCCAAGGTTGGAACTAAACCAAGTTTTGATTGGTCAAAGTCACAAAAAAGGAATTCAAGGATCTAAAACACCACTCGTATGCCACACTAGTCCTCACCCTGCTAGACCTACAAAGGTCATTTTAGATTGAGAAAATTTCTTCTAACTATGCTATCGGTGTAGCCCTCACCCAATAGGGACATCCATTATCTTATCATAGTGAAACACTCTATTTTTTTTCATAGATACCCCACCTATGACAAGGATATGTACTCCATTATTTAAGCATTCCAATAATGGAAACACTTAATATTATAGAGAAGGAGATGATCATCCATATTGATCACATGCCTCTGTAATCCATGTAGACACAAGTAAAGTTATATATTATCATCATAAACAATTTTCCATATATGTAAGATAATTCCACTTAAACATCAACTACAAGAAGGAAAACATTAAAAATGTTATAGACTACCTACTCGACTCCCAATTGTGGCAATAACCCTAATTCTTAACTCCTACGGTATGATACCTATAGGTGGAAAGATTTATATAATAGTGACTCTAACTTTCCTGCTACATACTAAAAATTTATCACGAGCAAAAAAGTTCCAGAATTCCACCTCTAGGATGCACCTTTATGCTACTTGGACCACCTTTGCATTCCTTCCAACAAATGTGCCAAGATAATTTGGGAGGAACATTACATTCAAGTGTTAGGGTGGTTCATTATGGAGAAGATAGTAGTAGTACTTCAAAAGTATTTATACTAGCCAAATCTTTGACACGTTTTCATTTAGAATATGAGTTCATGTATTGTTTGTGCCATTGCTAAACTAGCCATCAAGAACTGGGGGTTGAAAACTCCTCTACCAACCCCAAAAAAGCCTTAGGAGTTAGTGTCCATGGATTACATGTAAATTTTACCCTCCACCAAGCATAGTAACTATTGTGTACTTATGGTTTTTGACTGGTTCTTTACGATGGACATTTTGGCACCATGCAAGAAAAATATCACAATTGAAGTTATTGCTAAACTCTTCTATGAGCATGTTTTGGCTCATTTTGAGCTTTCTTGGACCATAATTTTAGATAGTTACAACAAGTTCCTCAATACCTTCATGTCCATCCTATGGTCTTTGATGGATACCAAGTTTACCAAATTTATTTCCTTTCACCCCTAAATAGATGGACAATCATAATTGGTCAATAGAAAAATTATGAATGTCTTGCACATGTGAAACTCCAATCATCCAAAGACATGGGATGAAAGATTTCCACATGTCAATATAGTTATAATATATCCCTCCACATATTATTGGCCACGATAATTATTAGGTGTGTGTAGGGTTCTATCTATTCACCATTATTGATGTAGCTCAATATCTTCACTAGTAGAGTAATCCCATGCTCATGCTAGGGTGAATAGAGCAACCAAATTTTCTGCATGGATCCAACACCTCTAATAATAGGTTCATAATATCCTACATAAATCCAATTCCAAGTACAAGTAGTGAAATGACCAACATCGAGTTCCACATAAGCTTTAGGTTGATGATAAGGTATGGTTGCATTTATAAAAAGAGCACCTCACAGGCACTAATAAAAATATCAAAATACTCTAACATGGGCCTTACAAAAATTGAAAGAGTCTAGGTGAAAATTATTTTGAATTAAGTATTGCTCTTTCTCCTTGGCTTGAACCCAATATTTAATGTGGATTTGCTTTGACCATATTTTTCACCTATATTAGACACCTTGGAGGTGCTTGACTAATTGGCCCCAAAAAATATCAACCTTAAATACATTGAACAAGCTACAGAAGATAATATCATGGACATTAAGATTAAGAATACACACCATCCTAACATACAACTCTATTGATTTGTCAAAGTAGGGCATCTTCTTCACCAAGGCAACTAGCTCACTCGGATCCAAATTCAGCAAAAGTCTCCCCATCTGACGTGGAACTTTGATGCAATGAATACCATTTCTTTCTAAGGGGAGAGGACTGATCTAGGTGGATATTATCAGCCACCCACTTGTTCCACTATCTCATTGCTTTTCTATCTTCTTCATAGTTTCTCTATGGATTTTTAGGTCCCAAACTTCTGTGTTCATTTTGAGGTCGTAAACAATGTTTTCCTCCATTCAAAGGGCAAAGGGTTATTATGGCATGCCTTGGCCCCAACCAAAATTTTTAATCCTAATATATTTCTTTATAAAAATCTTTTGTGTGCATCAAATGAAGATTGTATGCAAAATTCCCACACCAAGAAAGTTGATGTACCAACTAACCACCTCAGGGACTATAAACCTTTTGGCATTTCATCTTCTAATTTTATGGTTCTAGACCTTTTGGGTTCTTTATTTCTGTTAAAATTATATTCCTTTGGCTTCTTGTAATAGATTTTGCAAATGATAATAGATGCCATATATATCTTCCAATATTATCACCATTCTAGCCAATTTATGTTTTATAGTATTCTACTATTTTATTCATTAATAGAAGTTGATTTTTCACCATATCATTGTTCTCTCATCTCTATTTTTCTGTATGCATTTCATTTCCTTTCCTACCTTTCATTTCATTTTTTGTATAAACCAAATCACTTACCTACTTATAAACCCCATATTGTAGATATAGTCTCCTCTTCCTCAATCTCCTTAATGAGTTCCTTGTTTTCATTTTTATAAACTGGGTAATGGATTCCATAAAGAATGATTTGAGTAGCCTCTACATTTACTTCTTCCTCCACTACATATAGTTCATTAAAATGGTTAAATGTCTCTTCCTTAATATCTTGAAAATATATGACCATTCCCCATTCTCCTTGTGAACTTCTTGTATAGTATTCTTCTTTTAAAAATACTTTCATTATTTATGAAGAGAATAGAAATTTATATCCCTTGTTGTAAGGCACAAACTCCTAGACTTGATATGCCATGTTCTTTCATATTTCTTATGAGTTGTCTGGAGCTTCCCATGAGGGAATACTTCCTCATGTAGTTGTTATGGTGTCACCTCTTGAGTTTTGACTTATCTTGAATATATGCCAACTGTTGTAGAATATCCTTCCTTTTGGATAATGGGTCTAAGTAACTCTTTTTATCCCATTATTGTACAACTAATTTTTTTTCTCTAAGATTTTCTTCCCAAGAAAAATAGGGAGGACGATGAATCTATTGTTTCCATGCTCTTTTATCATCAATAAGGCTCACTAATCGAGCAAACGCAATGGATTTATTGTAAATGGAATAAGGCCATAGTTCAAAGCCCACTTAAGAAAAAGAGAAATTGGTCTATGATTTGATGCTCCAAAATGGACTAAGCTTGAGGTTATTTCCATATTTTTCAATAAAATTCTACCATGAATCAAGAACCAATCTAATTTGGTCACAATGTCCCCTATCCAAACCCTTCTATTCGACCAGATATATTTTCCCTTTTTTTTAATGTCCATTAGATCGTAGCCTGAGATCATGTTATCTACATTTTCTCAATTTACCTATATAACAATTCTTCCTCATTTTTCCTCTTGAGACAAGATCAAAATTAACTCCCTTATTAGAATACTATTATTGAGAGAAATAGAATCTTCATTTCAGTTGAAGTTTCCCAACACTCATATATATATGTGTGTGTGTGTGTGTGTGTGTGTGTGTGTGTACATGTTTATGTGTGTATATATATATATATATATATATATATATATATATATATATATATATATATATATACATACGTAATATATATGTATATACATGTATATGTGTATATATATACATGTATACATGTATATATATATACATGTATACATATATATACATGTATACATGTATATATATACATGTATACATGTATATATACATGTATACATGTATATATATACATGTATATATATATATATATATATATATATATATATATATATATATATATATATATATATATAATCTAATGAAATGGAGCATAGATATTGAAAAGAATGAGGATTTAACTAACTCAAAAGTATTGAAGATCCAATGTTGTAATATTGGATTTAACTAAATCAAAATGGGATCAATTCCATATATACAAACTCCCCAAAAATCCCCTTTGGAAGTCAGTACTATTCCTTGACATTCTTTCCATTTCCTATTATTAATTTCCAATCATCCTCTAGTTGTTACTACTATATGAGAAGGATGGTTGGATTCTCAAATTTTATTAGGCCTCTTAAAGCTTCTACTTTGTATTTGCTACCCATCCCCCTACTATTCCAAGAGGCTAGTTTCATCATTCCAAATTTGTGGGTTTAGAGTTTTCACTTGATTGGAAAACTAATGAAGAACACATAAGCATTGTGTTCTCCATAACTTCCATCTCACAATCGCCTCTCCAACCTTCAAAAATCAATGGTTATGATAGACCACATGCAAGATGAATTGGATACTTTTCATGCATGGTAAAAAAATTATATTAGATTATAAGTTCACTCATATGAATAAAGGATCTAAAATTAATCCTTTATTTTATTATATATTCTCCATCATCTATATAATAAAGGCTATACCAAGAGAAATATAGGAGAAACTTTAGATAGGATTTGCTATCAACGTTCAAACATACTTCCATATTGTTGATCAAAGATATCATATCATTTTGTTATGGATAAGGAGGGGTTTGGACAAGGATCCAAGAGCGACTTGTGATTTGGGTTCAAGATAATATTACTCAACTATTGTACTATTGTTCTCTTGATTTATAATAGATCATTATTTCCACCTCCCACATATGATGTATTCAATTTGCATGATAATTTGTTTTTTTAATCTAGCATCCCTTGTGAAAATTATATTAGATTTCATTTCAATCAACATTCCTTGCTACTTGAAGAGGTCTGAAGTTAGTATCTTGTATCTTTGTTTGTAGTAAGCTCTAGGAGACAAAGCTTACATCTCGGGAGTTGTGCCAACCAATATTACATGAGAATAACCATCAAAAAAAGGGAATGCACCATAATACTATGTTATTCTATAATATATGATGATTTATTATATTTTAATCTAGAGGGATTTCACATTGCTTTATATCCTTCTATATTTCTCAAGTGAGGGGAAATCCTAAGGGAGAACTAACCTGTCTGCAAGGGGTATTTCTCCTTAACATCCTCATAGCTAGATTTAATCATTTGGCCCACCATTGTTGCATTTATTTTGTATTTTAATTGTGATATTTTCCAAATATATTCATTTATGATATCTAAGTACAATGGTAATTCCAAAATACTTGAAATTAATCCACTTGAAACCACATGCAAATTCAAAATTTCAAACTATATACTGCAACAACTAAGGAGTGGTATTGCATCCATAAATGTTGCATTTTATTTTATTCATGCATCTTCCTAAATCATTCATGAATTGGTCTAAAACTATAAACTAATCAACTATAATTACAATTCACCTCCCAAAAGAAGCATTCATTGACAAAATAAGAGTGACATATTCCTTTGGTCCCCTGAACAATAGTTATCACTTACAAATTTCTAGATAATATTTTTCATTATATCCTTCTACTAAGAGAATTGATCTTAATATATAATTATGAGGGAGAGTGGGCATCACTACCCAAATCCTCTTATACTTTGAAAAAATGAGATGGGCCTACCATTGACCAATGGTGTTATCCAAGGGCATCCAATGCATGCCTTAATCTCACTTATAAAGAATTATGTAAAACTAAACATGCTTAAAATTAAATTTAAAAAGGAAAATACTTAATCAAATGCATTTTCCACATCTATATTTATTATCATTCATTTTTCTTTATTGCTTATATTATAATAAATTGTCTCTTGCACTAACAAAACACTATCTAGTATTTGACGTTTCTTAATGAAACCACCTTGGTTTTGAAAAATTAGATTAGGAAGGATCTTTTTCAATGTATTGTCCATTTTTTGTGTTAGTGTTTTGTAAGAATAATTATATAAATAAATGGTATGGAATATTAAAAAGGAAGAAGGATTGGCTTCTTTTGGGAAGATGGAAAGAAAAAGTGTTTTTGCTCCCTACCAACTTATATTTTCTTATTTTCTAGATCAACATTCATCACAATTTGAGATTTATTATGCTTGAGTAGGAAAGATAGAAATGGATATAAAAAACATTTAGATTCAGAGCCTTATTTATCTAGGTGGATATTGGTAGCTACCCAACTCTTCCACTAACTCAATGGTTCTCTATCTTCTTGGGAGATTTTCTATAGTTTTTTGGGTTCCAAACTTCTAGGGCCATTTTGAGGCCCTAAATAGTGTTTCTTGACCATTCATGTGGCTAAGGCTTTCCAATCCATGCTCTATCCCTAGAAAAAATATGTAATCCTTGAATGGTTCTTTCAAAAGAGTTATTGTGCACCATAGATGGATATTTTATGCAAAATTTTCACCCTCAAATATTGATATATCAACTAAACACCTTGGTTCCTACAGACCTTTTGAAATATCATCTTCTAACGTTATGGATTTGAACCTTTATGGTTATTTATTTATGTTAAAAGGTAATATTTTATTCTCGTGTAATAGCTTTTGTGAATGATCATAACCACCATCTCTCTCTCCTTAGAGATAAACTACCACCATTTTAGCAAGTTTTTGTTCTATGGTATTCTACTATTTGTTTCATTAACAGAAGTTGGGTTTTCACTATATTACTATGCTTAATACTATATTTATTTGTGTGTGTCTTCCCTTTTCTTTCCTAAATTTCATTTCATTACTCATACAACCCATATCAATGGTATTAGAGAAATATTCTCCTTGTTATTTCTCAATTCATGTCCTTAGCGAGGTTAGGGTACATAGAGTTGGGTATTAAGCTAGCTCTAGTTGGGAACAATCACTCTTTCCAACCCAAGTAGCCTCCCACAGTGTAAGAAAAGAGAGAGAAATATATCCTATCAAGTTTTTTCTCAAGGAAGCACTTGCAAAATAAAGGAATGATATGATGGACAATTTCACCTAGATCTTTTGAAAACTACCAATGGAAACTAAGGTATCATCAACAAGTGGTAATTTTATAGGTGCAACACTCTTCAAGGTATAAGTTAACTTTGATATCCATTTATTTGAAAGAAATATAGATGCATATGATTTTTTATAGATGTCTAAATATATTAGAGGGGTGTTACTCTATCCAAATATTTTCTAATAATGAAAATATCACATTCATTCTCCTAAAATGCATTCTCCATGTCCAATTTTGTCAAAACATTTATTTCAAGATACACAAAAATGATGAATCTAAAATATTCAAAGTTTGAATCACTTGGGTGGCCTTTGTTGACTACCTCAAGGAATAATTCTAACATGTAGGGAATTATGATGACTAGCACACAAGATGGACAACTTTAATACATGAGAGAGATCAAACAGTGTTGTAGTGCATCAATATTCTACATACCTTGCACTCATAGATGGGCATTAGAAACTCTAAGTGTACATGGTTATGAAGTACCATAGTGGCGTACATCTGTACATCCAACTAGAGATATATCTCATGGATATCTCCTCATAGGGAGTTTCTTATTGATATGTTATCAAAATCAAGTAGAAATTCAAGAAAAGAAAAAAATATACTACAAAATAATCCGACAAAAGGTGGCCATGATTAGATATCAAGGGACATATCAAGGAGAGTCAACCTCAATTTAACTATCCAAAGTTGTAGGAAAAGAAGGGAAATGGTAAGTCAAAAAAGAACACTATAAAATCATATGAGCTACGCCAAAGCACATAGCACAACAATATTGAATGTCACCCAAATTATTCATTGTTGGTAAAACAGAAAGAAAAAAGAATGGACTCTAGCTTGAAATATTATTCAATGCAAGATAAAGGAAAGTATATCATTGAAAAAACCCATGTCACCTTCATGACTCTAAAGATCCAACGGAATAGTTGAAAGAGCATGAGGAGGGGAGGCATCATTTCCATTCATAGTTATGGGTGAAGTAGACCCCACTATATTTCATTGTTAATGGTATGAGAAAGAACAACTTGATCTCAATTGAGGTCATCAAGGTATTGAAGTTATCAACGATTAAACACCCGAAACCATATGTCATCAATTGGTTGAGCCAAGGATGAGACATCTACACCACTCAACAACGAAACCTATCATATGGATTCAATCCCTTTAAAGAGGAGGTATTATGTGATGTTTCCCCACTTGAAGTTTGTGATATTATTTTAGGACAATCTTATATGTTGAAATTTTATGTTTTTGAAGAGTCATATTACCAATATAGTTATATGTTATTATAGGAGGTCATATTTGTAGGCTATCATAGGTAATCCCAACTACTACAAGTTTATTTTTTTTGGAAATCAAAAGGTAATATCTCAAATTGTAAACTTTTTCCTCTTCATTGTTTGGTTGGAAGGTGAATGGGAGGTCATTGAAACTACCACAACTTTAGCATGGGACCACTCTACACAATAAAATAATGTGGCCAAGATTGTAGAGGCATGTAGATATCTCTTCGCTTCACATACGAGGGTGCCTCTACACCACTACTTCAAACATTCAATTTATTTGATACTTGGTGCTCCTTTACCTAGTGGATGAATACATAAAAACTATATTTTAGATAATTAGGAACATCATATTCATGAACTTATCCAAAAGGTACACATTCAACCAAGCTCCTTGACTTACAAAATCCTAATCGTGTTGGTGTAGGAGGATGAGACAAGGAGACTCTATGATTGATTATAGATCCTTGAAAAAAAAAATTACTAGAACAGATGTTTGATCCCCCAAATTGACAATATTCTTGATCAACTTAAGGTTTTCAAGCTATTTAATTATACTGATGTGAATTCAAGCTACCACCGAGTTCCAATTAAACAAACCTGATGTATGGAAGGTATCCTTCAAATCCAAAGAATCCATTTTTAGTGGTCAGTCTTTCTTTTGGCTTGACTAATGCTCTATCAACATTCATTTGGATGCTCGATGATATACTATGCTCATTCAAAAATTCATTTTTGGTAATATACTTGGATGGCATCCTCGTCTTTAGCAAAACCTATATAAAACAATTACAACACATTAAGGAGGTCTTGATCATCATATGAAAATACAAGTTGCATGTCAATATGGAGAAATGCTCATTTGGCATGCAAAGAATTTAGTATTTGAGATATGTCATGTATGAATATGAGCTTCATGTGGACCCAACCAAGTGTTGGCTTTAACCTCAAACAATTAATTATTGCAAATAAATTGTTAATTAAAAGTAGATAAGATGCAATACGGCACATACACACTTTTAAAATAGAGATTTTACAATAGAAACCCAAACCTAGGAAGAAAAAAAATAGTATAATATATTTTTACAATGTTACAATATAACATGTATATCCCACGAGATCCATAAATCCCCAATCCAATAGCCCCATATTATAATACAATCATAGTTCCTTAATGGGAATTAAAAAACATGGGTTGAACCACCATGCACCAAAATACAACTAAAAGATAAAACTGTGTGCTAAAGATCACCAAAAATATATGACACTTCCCCCCCTCCCTCAATGACCCCTCCATTTTGCATGGTGCATATGAATAATGTGTGAGGATATTCATGCAAATAATATAACACATACATAACACTAAGATTCAATTCGTTCATGATTTGTCAACCTTGACAACTCTAACAAATCTCCACAACTTCATAATCCATGTCAACCTCTACCAAAGGTTCATCTTAGGGTTATTTAATATCTCTTGGCCCTAAATTCAAGTGTCAGGGTTGGAAATAAACCAAGGTTTGATTGGTCTAAGTCACAAAAAATTCATTCAAGGATCTAAAACACCACCTGTATGCCACAATAGTCCTCACCCTACTAGACCTACAATAATCATTTTAGATTGATAAAAATGCCTCTAACTATGCTATTAGTGTAGCCCTCACCCAATAGGGACATCCATTATCTTATCATAGTGAAACACTCTAATTTTTTTGATAGATACCCCACCTATGACAAGGATATGTACTCAATTGTTTAATAATTCCAATAATGGAAACATTATATTCTAGAGAAGGAGATGATCATCCATATTGATCACATTCCTTTGTAATCCATGTAGACACAAGTAAAGTTATTGAATTATCATCATAAACAATTTTCAATATATCTAGTATAATTCCACTTAAACATCAATTACAATAAGGAAAGCACCAACAATGTTGTATACTACCTACTCGACTCCCAATTGTGGCAATAACCCTAGTTATTAACTCCTACGGTATGAGACCTATGGGTGGTAAGAGTTATATAATAGTGACTCTAACTTTTTTGCTACATACTAAAAATTGATCAGGAGCAAAAAATTTCCAGAATTTCGCCTCTAGGATGCACTTTTGTGCTACTTGGACCACCTTTGTGTTCCTTCCAACAAATGTGCCAAGCTAATTTGGGAGGAACATTACATTCGAGTTTTAGGGTGGTTCATTATGGAGAATATAGTAGTAGTACTTCAAAATTATTTATAATAGAAAAATCTTTGACAAGTTTTCATTTATAATATCAGTTCATGTATTGTTTATGCCATTGCTAAACTAGCCATCAAGAACTGGGGGTTGAAAACTCATCTACCAACCCCAAACAAGCCTTACAAGTTAGTGTCCATGAATTACATGTCAAGTTTACCCTCCACCAAGCATAGTAACTATTGTGTTCTTATGGTTGTTGATTGGTTCTTTATGATGGACATTTTTGTACTATGCAAGAAAAATATCACAATTGAATTTATTGCTAAACTCTTCCGTGAGCATGTTTTGGTTCATTTTAAGCTTTCTTGGACCATAATTATAGATAGTGATAGTTGGTTCCTCTATACCTTCATGTCCACCCTATGGTATTTTTATGGATACCAAGTTGGCCAAATTTATTTCCTTTCACCCCTAAATAGATGGAAAAACATAACTGGTCAATAGACCAATTATGAAAATCTTGCACATGTGCAGCTCCAATCATCCAAAGACATGGGATGAAACCTTTCCACATGTCAATATAGCTATAATATATCCCTCCACATATTTATTGGCCACAATACTTTTTAGGTGTGTGTAGGGTTCTAGCCATTCACCATTATTGATGTAGCTCAATATCTTCACTAGTAGAGACCTCCCATGCTCATGCTAGGGTGAATAGAGCAACCAAATTTGTTGCATGCATCCAACACCTCTAACAATAGGTTCATGATATCCTACATAAATCCAATTCCAAGTACAAGCAGTGAAATGACCAACATTGAGTTCCACAAAAGCTTTAGGTTGATGATAAGGTATTGTTGCATTTATAAAACAAGCACCTCACACACACTAATAGGAATATCAAAATACTCTAATATGAACCTTACAAAAATATAAAGAGTCTAGGTGAAAATTCTTTTGAATTAAGTATTTATCTTTCTCCTTGGCTTGCACCCAATATTTAATGTGGATTTGCTTTGACCATATTTTACACCTATATTGGACACCTTGGAGGTGGTTGACTAATTGGACCCAAAAAATATCAACCTTAAATACATTGAAAAAACTACAAAATATAATATCATGGAGATTAAGATGAAGAATGCACACCATCATAACATACAACCCTATTTATTTGTCAAAGTAGGGCATCTTCTTCACCAAGGCAACTAGCTCACCGAGATCCAAATTGAGCAAAAGTATCCCGATTTGATGTGTAACTTTGATGCAATGAATACCATTTCTTGCTAAGGGGAGAGGGCTGATCTAGGTGGATATCATCAACCACCCACTTGTTCCACTAGCTCAACTCTTTTCTATCTTCTTGGTAGCTTCTCTATGGATTTTTAGGTCCCAAACTTATGTGTTCATTTTGAGGTCATAAACAATGATTTTATCCATTCAAAGGGAAAAGGGCTATGATGGAATGCCTTGGCCTCAACCAAAATTTTTACTCCTAATATAGTTCTTTCAAAAAATTTATTGCGTGCCTCAAATGAAGATTGTATGCAAAATTTGTACACCAAGAAAGTTGATGTATCAACTAACCACCTCAGGGACTGTAAACCTTTTGGCACTTCATCTTCTAAGTTTATGGTTCTCGGCCTTTTGGGTTGTTTATTTGTGTGAAAATTGTATTCCTTTCGCCTCTTGTAATAGATTTTGCAAATGAGAATAACTTCCATCTCTCTCTTCCAAGATAAGCTATCACCATTCTAGCCAATTTATGTTTTATAGTATTCTATTATTTTATTCATTATTAGAAGTCGATTTTTCACCATATTTTTGTTCTCTCATCTCTGTTTCTCTATATGCATTCCATTTCCTTTCCTACCTTTCATTTCAATTTTTGTACAAACCAAATCACTTGCTTCTAAACTCCATATTGTAGATATAGTCTCCTCTTCCTCAATCTCCTTAATGAGTTCCTTCTTGTCATTTTTAGAAACTAGGTAATGGATTCTCTGAAGAGTAATTTGAGTAGCCTCTACATTTACTTCTTCCTCCACTACATATAGTTCCTTAAAATGGTTAAATGTCTCTTCCTTAATCTCTTGAAAATCTATGATCATTCCCCATTATCCTTGTGAACCTCTTGTATAGTATTCTTATTTTAACAATCATTTCATTATTTATGAAGAAAAGAGGAATTTATATCCCTTGTTGTAAGGAAAAAACTCCTAGACTTGATATGCCATTTTTCTTCCTATTTCTTATGAGTTGACTGGAGCTTCCCATGAGGGAATACTTCCTCATGTAGTTGTTATGGTTTCACCTCTTGAGTTTTTACTTATCTTGAAGATATGCCAACTGTTGTAGGATATCCTTCCTTTAGGCTAATGGGTCTAAGTAACTCTTTGCATTCCATTCTTTTACAACTAATTCGGTTGCACTAAGATTTTCTTCCCAAGAATAATATGGAGTGCCATGAATCTATTGTTTCCATGCTCTTTTATGATCAATAAGGCTCACTAATCGAGCAAACATAATGGATTGATTGTAAATTGAATAGGGCCATAGTTCAAAGCCCACTTAATAAAAAGAGAAATTAGTCTATGATTTGATGCTCCAAAATTGATTAAGCTTGAGGTTATTTCCATATTTTTCAATAAAATTCTACCATGAATCAAGAACCAATCTAATTTGGTCACAATGTGCCCTATCCAAACCCTTCTATTCGACCAAGTATATTTTCCTTTTTTTGTTTAATGTCCATTAGATCGTAGCCCGAGATCATGTTCTCTACATTTTCTCAATTTACCTATATAATAATTCTTCCTCATTTTTCCTCTTCAGACAAGACCAAAATGAACACCCTTATTAGAATACTATTCTTGAGAGAAATAGAATCCTTCATTTCAATTGAAGTTAAATATATATATATATAATGAAATGGAGAAAATATATTGAAAAGTATGGAGGATTGGTCTATATGTCTAAACACCAGCCTTGTGAAGATACAATGTTGTAATATTGGATTTAACTAACTCAAAATGTGATCAATTCCATATATACAAATTCCACAAAAATCCCCTTTGGAACTCAGTACTGTTCCTTGACATTCTTTCAATTTACTTTTATTAATTTCCAATCATCCTCTAGTTGTGACTACTATATGAGAAGGATGGTTGGATTCTCAAATTTTATTAGGCCTCTTAAAGCTTCTACTTTGTATTTTCTACCCATCCCCCTACTATTCCAAGAGACTAGTTTCATCATTTCACATTTATGGGTTTAGAGCCGTCACTTCATTGGACCACTAACGGAACTTCTTTTCGTGGAAGTTTTACAAAGTAAAATTTTGATCCCTCTCCTAGTGACTATGGAACCCTAAATCCACAATCTTTTCTCTTTGTTGGTTGTTTCCTCCTTCTTTTCATTAACCAAATTTCTTCTTGGATTCTTAGGAAGGTGTTCCACTTCAAGACCTTCTTCTTCCTACTGTTGAAGTGATTTGTTTCTCATGAGTACACCATTTAGAAGAGACATTAACCATTCTAGTGTTGGTTGAAATTATTCATGCATTTCCCAAAGGGGATCAATGCTAGGACTGAGCAATTTTTCCACTTGAGAATCCATATAAATTGGAGGTGCAAAGGATTATGAGGTAAGCTTCCAACATTTAATAATTTTCCATTGTTTTCTAGTGGAACTTGCATAGGAGATGCCACTTTAAAATATTTTGAAAAATTCCTGTATTCATTGCATGATTTCTAGTTGAGCGATAACTACTTATAATCCAGTTTTTTTTTAGGACCAATTGTTGAGTATCAAGGTTATTGAAAGAGTACCTAACTCTAAGTCCACTTCCATGCATATTTATATGCATGCAAAATTTCTCGATCTAGGTTCATATTTAAATGTATTCCCCTTGTGTGTTTCTAATGAAACTTATGCATTTCTCAATCCAACAATGCAAAGGAAAATGAGGCATTATAACTTAGATTGGAATTTTTGAACGCGGGCCAACTTCTAGATAAAATTTGGAATCCCACCTATTTAAGTACATACCTCTTGATACATGAAATATGACTCATTTTTTAATATGGGGTCTTGATCTTCTTTCAATTTAAATAGAAATGCATAGAAAATTTTATTGCAAAAGTAATACGAAATCCTATCTCTTACCATAGCCATCCAATTTCTCTACATCCAAATCCATGAATTTCAAAGTGGGCCAAACCATTGTGAATTAACTAATGAGAACTTTCTTAGTGAGAACCAAAGATTTTAGATAGGAGGTTGCAACCAAGGTCTTGAATTCAATAATTTTCTCAACTTTTTTAATGAAATTGGAGGGTGGAAATTTTTTAGAAGGCTTTCCAAGGGTTGCAACCAAGCCCTAAATGGTCATCACTTCAATACGTTGGGAACTAACTCCCTTCCAAATCCATGTCCAATAGGACCATGTGATGAGCAAGAATCAAAGAAGGGAGCATTTAGGGCTAAAAAAAGAACTTAGAAATATGGAGTAGGGAGATGACATCGATCCTATAAAATATTTTTACTAGATTTCTCCTTTCACCTTTTCCACTTCTTGAGTTTATACATTATTGAATTCACTCCACGACAACTAGGGGGTTGTCTAAGATTTCACTAACGAAGCAACACCATAAATTCACTCCTTAATTAGGAACAATTATGGAATATACATTATCTGGCTTAATCACTTGGTTGTTAAGTAATACAAAGTCCACACTAAGAACAACAGGTAAGTCTCATGTCCAATTATAAAAATAATCTAGGGGACATTTAAGTGGAAACCTTGACTTTTACATCTACATGGATAGTAAGAAAACAATAACATTCACTAAAAGTATCTAAAGGGATGACTTTGACTTTATATAAATAAATTAATTGCATTAACTTATTGTAAACATAAAACATCTAATTCAAAATGATCTTAAATTCTTTGAAAAATATATTTATGTCAAGGGTTCATTAAATCATATGCATTCCATGAGATAATATTCATTAAGAAATTTAAATACAAAAATGCATTTCTCTCTTCTCCTTAAGGCCAACTAATGAGTAGGTGTTACCTAGATCAGAGTTTCAATTTTCAGCAAAAGCCAATCAATTAGGGTTCTTAGTTTGTTTTAAGAATCTTAAAAACCAATTAGGGTTCTTAGTTTGTTTTAAGAATCTTCAAATTTTGTAACTGGATGAGTCCAAGAGTAGGGTATGAGTCCAAGAGTAGAGGATGATTCTATGCCTATAATAACTATCCCATATAAAGAAATGAGTTTTGGAACTTGGTAAGTAACTAGATTTTTGGAGATATTATAGGGCTAGGTACATGAGTTAATCAATACTTAGGATACTTGCCCTATAACACTCACGATATTTACCACTAGGTAATTAGATTTTTTGGAGATATTATATGGCCAAGCACACGAGTTAATTCATCTTTCTCAATTTGTGGGGTGAGTTAATTCATCCTTCTCAATTCATGAGGTATTTCCCTTTCTGAGTACCTTAACCTTGTTAGAGAATCTAATCCCAACCACCTGCTAGGTGTCGAAACCATCAGTCCAAGTGTCCCAATTGAGTTTCAAATTAGTCCAGTTTAGTCAAGTTACACTACAGGCCGATGTTTCCAATGTAATCTTTTTTAAGTAATTCGTAATATTGTGAAGAGAAATCTTCTGCTCCACTTCTTTTCAGTTTTCAATTCTTGTCATGGTATCAGAGCTAACTTGCATAAGACTCCCCAGAGAGCAGCAACAGAGCCAAGTTGGAGCAGCAGAGAGGAGAGGCGAGCCTACATAAGACTCTTTGACAGAGCAGTATAATTTTGAAGAAAGTTTGAAGAAGACACCTCCTGCGAAGAAGCAGAAGAAGAACAAAAAAAAATCTAGGCAAAGCCTGTGAAGGCGCCGGCTAAAGAAATTGAAGAAAGCCAATTTGAGAAAAAGGCTGAGATTTTTTTAATTTGAAATGCATCGAGAGTAACGCATTGTTTTCATGTATGCTCAGCGTTATTAACGCACCCTAAAATATTAAAGAAGTGTGTTAGCGTTATTAACGCACCCTAGAAGATTAAAGAAGCACGTTAGAGAGGGGTCACTTACACGAATTCCAAACACACGCGGTTCCGAACTTAAGACTCTGCATTAAGGTGATTTGTTTTTGCGTTATGAAAGCCAATGCATGTTCAACTTATTTATGCACAGGATTGTAAATCTGTTAAGCTTTACGTAAAGCCTAAAAAGTTTTTTAAAGTTTTTTTAAAACAAAAAAACTTCAAAATTTGCAAAGGTTTTTTTAAAGGGGCTCGTAAAAGAAAAGAGTTTTGATGGAATACAAAGTCTTTTTGAAAAGTAGATTGATTCGTAAAATGGAAGAAGCCCATTTTTTTAAAAGGGATTTTAACTTTTTATGACATGAATTTTTTTTTGAGTTAAAAAAATAAAAAATAAAAAAATAAAATAAAATAAAATAAAATAAAATTAAAATTAAAATTGTGAGGGCCTTATGAAAGTAAATTTGTAAAAAGAGATATTTTGAGAAAAGGAAATTTTTAGAAGCAAGGTATTTGATGCATATGTAGATTTGTCTATTTGTGGAAGCTAAGCAATGAGGTCATGGGAAAATCCAAGAGACTAAAGCAAAAACAAAAGATGTTTGAATTCTTTTTAGATCTGGAAGTGAAGAGGAAAAAAGACGCATATGCATTAAAATGCATAAAATAATATGTCGATGACAGCATTATCCCTCTAATTTCAGATGCCAAGATAGCCAAGGAGGCTTGGGATACCCTTGAAATGTGTTTTGGTGCAAGGGGAAGCATTGAAGTTGAAGATGAAGGTGGATCTGTAGCAGCAAATCTACGGCAAGATGAAAATATTCAGCCACAAGTGGATGATGTCTGTGAAGAAATTGCAAAAGCAACAAAGAGAAAGCACAAAGATGCAAGTGAACCCCACTGTACACAGCTACAAGTGGACGATGATTTGATGATTCCAGCAACACAACCTACTGATGATGTTTTGATTAATCCAGCAACAGAGCTTGCTGATGATATGGTGATTCCAGCAACGGAGCTTGCTGACGAAGATATGATGAATCCAGCGACAGAGCTTGCTGACGAAAATTTGATGACTCCAGCAACATAGCTTGCTGATGATCACTTGTTGATTCCAGCAACACAGCTTGCTGATGATGATATGGCGAATCTAGCAACACAGCTTGCTAATGAAAATTTGATGGTTGATGTAAACTTTGATATAGAATTTTTGGCTAATGATGATTGGTTGCAGATGATGCAACAAAAACATCATATTAGCAAGATGTTATTTGGTGAGATAATCCCACTCGATACAGTGGAAAACAACCTAATTGCAGCAGCACAGGTTAGTGAAGAAGAGACAAAGATAGAGAAAAAGATAAAGAGAGAGACAGAAATAGAGAAAACAGAGACAAAGAAAGAAGTCTGCAAAGGGAAACCATAAACAGAGATAGAGGCAGAGAAGGAAGCGCAACAGAAGAAATCTCTCATTGCAGAGCAGAAGAACCAGAACCAATGTCGTTCTGCAAATATTTTTAATTCTAACATTGATTTCAAGTGTGTAGGTACACAGATTGATTATGAAGAAGAGTTAAAGTTAATTAAACATGGCTTGCAACACCATGTCTAGATGAGGCCTACACAGAAGCTGTAGATATGAATATTGAAGACAACATGCATGATGAACAAATCAATGACATTTTCAGGTATTGGAGTTATAAAGAGATAAAATATTATTCTCATCTTATGTTGCAGCAGATTGATGATGATAAGTGCATTACAAAAGATAATATGTGGCAGCAGCCCACATACAATTCATTTCTTGAAGAAGTCCAGGACATGCTTAGACAACCTGGAATAGTAAAAGACCTGCACCAGCAAATCAAGAAACTGAGGTATGAAGGATACAACAAAGCGAAAAATCTGAAACAATTTAGAGGCTACAAGATTTGGAAGAAAAGAAGAAGAAAATAAAATCTAGTTGAAGTCAAGTGTTTTCAATTGTAAGTCTCACTGAGACATAGACCAGCAGGTATCTTAATTAAATTTTTATGTGGTTGTAATTAAAGGGGAGTGTTAGAGAATCTAATCTCAACCACCTGCTAGGTGTCAAAACCATCAGTCCAAGTGTCCCAATTCAGTTTCAAATTAGTCCAGTTTAATTGAGTTACACTATTTTCAATGTAATCTTATTTAAATAATTTGAATATTGTGAAGAGCAATCCTCTGCGCCACTTATCTTCAGTTTTCAATTCTTGTCAAACCTAACCTGGATTATTTGTACGAGTGAGGCCATTTCAGACTAGAGTTGTAATGCAACAAGATTTTGTGACTCCAAATATTCATTTTAGTCATCAACACACAACAAACAATTCCTGTAATTAAGACTTTAAAAACATAAATAGTTATTTGCTATATTTGTGTTAAGGTAACTAATAAAAAAACTCCCGTGCACCCATCTAAATATTCGTAAACTCTTTATGGTATTTTGAGAATCTAAATTGCTTGTCAAAACCAAGAATTCTCCAAACTATATAGGCAACTCCAAGGACTCAATCCAAAACAAATTACACAACTTGACTCAATCCAATTTCTTCCGAAATAGAGAAGTGGAAAAAACCCTTGGTTAAGGTTTACATGTATGTACATCATTCTTACAACTATTCCTTCTTGAAAAATTTTCTAACAACAAACATTTATGCAATGCCCATTCAAGACAGTGGCGATGATATTAAATTTGGTTGCTTGAATTGTTCAACACTGAACCCAGGTAATCCTCTACGTAAAAACCATTAAATGGAAATTTCCCTCTGAAAAAAGCATAAAAACAAATACATATTTCGACCCGAGAGTTACAAAGTAATCCTCGGTTAGATCTTCCATGGATATGCATTATCTTAAAAAACAATATTTTATATTCCGGATATGCACTCGGTGACAATACACTGTCAGCTATAGACATGTAACCATCATATTAGCGGTTGACTAATGGTTATACTTTATTGATTAAGGATGAATTAATTAAATATCTGAACAAAACTATTTTTGATGTTTGAATAAAAATTTAACTTGTGGAAATTATTTATGAGTAAAAAATTGATGGTAAAAGTAAATCTGGAGTCAGTTGAACTGAAAAACAGTTTCTACAGTTACCTGAGAAAACTCTGGAATAAAGAGGAAATTCCAAAGAGAGTTGGGGGTTCTGTGAGAAAGGAAAAAAAAGAAAGAGGGACTCTGTTAAAACTGGAAGGGTATTCCAGAACAGATTAACCCCTGGGTTGGAGATTGGACTGGACTGTCCCGAGTTCTCCCCAGGAATTCTGTTTTTCACTGGAGTCGGAGAGTTGGACCAGACTGTCCTGAGGACTCTCCTCCAGAGTATCGTGTTCAACAAGACCCAGGCTACAAGCTAGGGGGAGAACTGTGGACGTAATTGCCCAGTTCGTGGACGGGAGGAAACGAGTACCATCAGTGGTAAACGGATTCAGATGAGTAAAAGAAACAGAATTCTCTTATTTCCTTAGGAAGAACAATCTGTTTATTACAGTTAAGATTATCTGTTTAAAATAGGTTTCTTCTTATTTCCTTGGAAGGAGTAATCTGTTATTTACAGTCAAGAACATCTGTTAATTTAAGTTTATCTGTGTTTGAAAACAGCAGTATGTGATTGTAGTTGTAAACTTATTTTTGGAACTTTGAAATCTGGTAAAGACATAGTCAGTAGGTAAACCAGACAAGAGACTGTAATTGTCAACCTGGGGGGGGGTTGGTAACTAGGTCTGAATAACTAATCCCTGTGGATAGTGCTGCAGAATTACAATTAACTTAAACAGAGAAGGAAAACATAGTTACAGGTGGACTGTTAATCCAAGTGCCAGAATAACTCAGGTGCTTGGATAAATCGTCCCCTTCCTATGATAAACTCGGACAATAGGTGGTCCGGTCACCTGTAAGCATACTTCTTAGGAATAGTACAAACAAGAAACTAGAGAAACAGGAAATGGAAAACCAGAGTTTTTTTTTATAAGAGATAAAACTGATAACAAAAACTATTACATTATCATCTTGAAGTAAACCTGTAAACAGATATAAATTCCAGAGACAGAATGTAAACCATTTCGGACTTATTCATTAACAGGGAACAGGCTGCAATAATGGTGCATTCGCAGTATGTAATATAATGCAATATAAAATAGACAATCCAAGGTTCATTAACAATGCATGCACCCAAGAATTGTAACCAGAAAGAAGAATACAAAGCAAACTTGCTAGTTGAAATGTCAGGGCATAGTTACTGTCAGATAAAGGTGGCCATTAGCATGAGAACGTTTTTATAGCAAGAATATGTTGTTAACCATATTTATATAAAAAAACAGGACAAAAGGGGAATAATTTCGAGCCCAATTAGAATATCAGAGTTATACATTCAGAAAACCACGAAGTTGAAGCCCCATCAGAAGGCATCAAAATTAATACGATTGTTTGTTTAACAAGACTCTGTCCAACAGGTCGAAACTCTTGCGGCCGGAGGCCAGTCTAATATAGATTAACCAGCAGACTAATTCGCCATGAATTCATTTAACAATTCTCTGTAAACAAAAAACGACTCAACTATCTGAGAACGGGTTACTTAATTTCAGGCCGGAAACCTAGCCAAGACCCATTTAACATAACAGAACAAAACAAATGTTCCACAACGGCAGAGCGCCGTGGAACCCCAAGTAATTCAACAGCCGGTACCTGTGAATGAGGCGAGGGCAAGAACCTGTCGTAGCTTAAACCATGAGAATCCTTGACAAGAAGGGCTGGAGTAATTACCTGGGCGCAACCAAGAAAAATAACACAGTTAGAAGAATGTTAGGGTTGCACCGCCACGAGAGTTACAGTAAACCAATGACAGCAAAAGGGAAATCTTACCTGAAAACCTCGAACGGAATGGAACCAAGGTTGGTAAATTCCTGTGGACCATAAAATTAATTACGCATTGAAAGAGAAAGACTAATACAAGTAGACAATCGACAGTAAATAGCAAACGAAAAAAAAACGGAAGGGTTTAACAATTAAACGAGCGATGCAACAGGTAGAAGAGACTGAAGACGCTTGGAAAGAAAACCTGTAGGCATAAACATAATCCTGCATCTAAATGGGTAAACGATAAACGGTGGAAGCAACGGATGAAAACTATGATGAGTTACCTGGAAAAACATTGGAAAACCTGACTGTTGGGAGGCAAATCTCCACTGGCCGCCATGGTAGCAACGAGGTCTGCGCAAACCCTAGCGGAGTAGTTCTGGAGCCTTCTAGCAGAGGAAGCACAATGAGCAAAAATCCGTTATTACCAAAGGTCATCATTGATCCCAAGATCACTACCACCGTCGGATGCAATAATCGAATCAACGCTGTAAAGAGAACCACATGTCGGCTATTTAAAACCCCACAGGCGCCATGGTATATGGAACCCCAAACTCAATATGTAATAACTTTGGTGTTAGCGTTAATCCTTGTGAAGGGTAGACAAAACTTAGGTTTACATCGTGATCATTACAACCATAATTTAAAGTGCCAAGCCTCATGATTTCCGGATAGGAGTTATTACGAGAGTTAAATGATTGCGTTTATATATGTGCCAATTAATATATAGTATGACAGTGTTACATATGGGTGATTGAATGGTACTTCCGGGACCAGCAGAAAATGAATATGGTGTCAGAAAACTATGGTTACATTTACTGAACGGTGATTTTTTTTTTAATTTTTTTTATGTGAGTAAATTTTGTGATTGAGCGTAGGTTACAAGTGGTATCAAAACAGCGTTACAACGCTGGGCCCTATTGGGTCAACTGACGTTACAAATTGTATGAATTCGTGCACAGTGAGATAATTAGATGGAACGACAACCAAGACGGACACCCTCACAACAGCAACAGCGAAATGTAGGAGAGATTCCACCTCCACCAGAAGGAAACCCTGAAATGTGGGTTCAGCTGGGAATAGAGCAGCATCAGCGGTCTAACAGATTGATTGAAGAACAATAACATCATACTCGCATTTTGTTGCACACAGTACAACAGCTACAGGAGGATATGGAAAGAGTACGCAAAGATAATGCAAGGATGATGCAGGAACAGGAGAGGATCTTGAAGAGCCTCTCCGATAAACAAAATCAAAGGGTCGAAAAGCCCAGTGTTGACAGAGAGTTTCAAGGAGGAGACGAACAGCAATCAGAGGAGCAAGGTATAGGCCGAAGAGAAAGAAGTGTGTCCCAGCGAAGTCATCCAAACAGAAATTTTAATGAGGCGGAATCTGAAAATGAAACTGAAAGGAAGACAAACAAAAAACGGAAGGTGGAGCTGCACGGAGAATTCAGAAAGATAAAGCCACCTACGTTCGATGGCGAAAAGGAGGAAGTGGCAGAGGCATGGTTGATTAATATGAACAAATACTTTCAGGTGTATGATTATGACAGTGGTCTCAAGGCACGATTAGCCATTTACCAGCTGAAGGATAAAGCCACCCTATGGTGGGAAGAAGTGAAGAATGTGCAGGGAATAGAGGATCAGGATGTGACATGGGATAAGTTTCAACAGTACTTCAAAGACAAGTACTTGACTGAGCATTTCTATGATGAAAAGGCTCGAGAATTTCATGATTTAAGGTTGGGACAGCTGACTATGGACGAGTTCATCACTAAGTTTACATCATTACTACGCTATGTACCGTACTTAAGAGATGAGAAGGCCAAAGTTCAGAGGTTTCTAAGCAGCTTACCCGCCCATATGAAGGAGCGTATCGAGTTTGTCAATCCTAAGACAATGGATGAGGCCATCAAAAAAGCAAGGATGTGCTATCAGCAAGCGAAAAACAAAGTGGACCAAGGTAAAGGGTGGCAGTCAAAGAAAGAAAACAGAAGCAGTGCTGGTTTCAAAAGGGGTAAAACCAGTAACTTCCGAAACTCAGCCAGGAGTTCAGTTAATAAGCAATTTGGAAGGAACCATCAGAGGATTAGATGGCCGGGAGAAGACAAGATGGTGGAAGCTTCGAATAAGCCTGAGAAACCTCACAACCAGAGGCCACCTCTACAGTGTTGGGGCTGCGGGGCAGCACACTACTTTCGGGATTGCCCACAGCGGGGTAAAACCGAAGCAGTAACCAATTTGCAGGAGGCCTCTACTGTGGGAGATATTGCTAGAAGCATACCCCAAATTAACGCAGCATTGGAGGACCGGCAAGCTGATTTTCAACCCACCATGATAGAGCTGGAAGGTAAATTATCATCCCAAACTGTTTCTGTTTTGGTAGATCTAGGCGCAAGTCTAAGTTATATAAGTCCTAAGTTAGTAGAAACCTGTAAACTATCAAGTCAAAAATTTAAAAAGATCTGGTTGGTTCAGTTAGCTACAGGAGCTAAAAGAAGAGTTAGTGCCAAAATACCGGATTGTGCATTGCAAATCGGTGGGCAGCAGTTAATGGTAGATTTAAATATTCTGCCTTTGGGATCCTATGACGTATTGTTGGGTATGGATTGGTTAGAGAAACATTGGACTCTCATCGACTGCAAGGAAAAGATAGTTTACTACAGAGATCAGAATGGTAATCGCCAAGAAATTCAGGGCATAAAGAAGCCTGTACATATGCGTCCAATTACCGCCCCCCAAATGGCAAAATGCATGAGAAAGGGATGCCAGTTGTATGCCATACAAGTCGGACTATCTGAGTCTAAGGATAAAGTAGCTGTGTTAGAAAACATACTTGTAGTACAGCAATTCAAAGACGTATTTCCTGAAGAAATACCAGGATTACCACCTAAAAGAGATGTTGATTTCACAATAGAGCTGCTACCAGGAGCTTCGCCAATTTCGCGAACTCCCTACCGTATGAGTGTGCCAGAATTGACTGAGCTAAAAATGCAGCTTCAGGAATTATTAGATAAAGGGTATATACGACCCAGTGTGTCACCATGGGGAGCACCTGTGTTGTTTGTTAGAAAAAAGGATGGAACCATGCGCATGTGCATGGATTACCGACAGTTAAATAAGCTGACAGTTAAGAACAGATATCCCCTACCCCGTATTGATGACTTGTTTGACCAAGTAAAGGGAGCTACTGTGTTCTCAAAAATTGATTTACGATCCGGGTATCACCAGATCAGAATTAAGGATGAAGATATACACAAAACTACTTTTTGCACTAGGTATGGCCACTATGAATTCGTGGTATTACCTTTTGGGCTAACTAATGCACCAGCCACTTTTATCAGACTGATGCATAGTATTTTCCACCCTTATCTGGATAACTTTGTGTTAATTTTCATTGATGACATACTGATTTATTCTAAGAATGCGGAGGAACATGAACATCATCTGCGTATGGTACTAGAGATGTTAAGGAAACATCAGTTGTATGCAAAATTCAGTAAATGTGATTTCTTCAAAGAAGAAATACAATATCTTGGACATGTCATCTCGAAAAAGGGTATTACGGTGGACCCGGAGAAAATTAAGACTATCATGGAATGGAAGGTGCCACAGAATGTGGCAGATATACGATCATTTATGGGCCTCGCTGGCTACTACCGGCGATTTATAAAAGGTTTTTCAAAAATAGCGTTCCCCATTACTTCTTTACAAAGAAAAGGGAAAATATTTAAATGGACAAAAGAATGTCAGGAAAGCTTTGAAAGATTGAAGCAGTTATTGACAACAGCGCCTGTATTAAGTGTAGCAGATCCGAATAAGGAATTCGAGGTTTGTACAGATGCATGCAAGGAAGGAGTTGGGGCTGTATTATCGCAAGAAGGGAAGGTAATTGCATATGAATCCCGCAAGCTAAAGGATCATGAGCAGCGATATTCAGCCTATGATCTAGAGCTGACTGCAGTTGTGCATGCTCTCCGAGTATGGAGACACTACTTACTTGGAAAGAGGTTTGTGTTGAAAACTGATCATAGTAGTCTAACCAGCTATTTTAAACAAGCTGACTTGAATTCCCGGCAAGCAAGATGGAACGCTTTGTTAAGCGAATTTGATATTGATCTACAGCACGTGAAGGGAAAAGAAAACAAAGTTGTGGATGCATTAAGCAGGAAACTGCATAACCTTTATGAGTTATATGTTAACCAAATTGAAACCAGATTTTTGGAACAGATCAGAAAAGAAGCAGACAAGGATCCTGAGTATAAATACTTGTGGCAGCAGACACAAGAATCTGAACGACAAGGTGGACAAGGGGATTATGAGATTAACCAGGATGGGTTGTTGATCTTCAAGAAAAGGATAGTCATTCCAAACAGAGTGGAATTAAAAACTAGGTTGCTGGACGAATATCACAGAAGAAATTATGCAGGGCACCTAGGATATCAAAAGATGCTGACAGCTATAAGAAAGGACTACTGTTGGCCAGGCATGAGGAAGGATATAGCAAGCTATCTAACCAAGTGTTTAGAGTGCCAGCAAGTGAAAGTGGAGCATCGGCACCCAGCAGGCTTAATGCAACCTATACCCATTCCCGAATGGAAATGGGAGGTGATCTCATTGGATTTTATCACTGGGTTACCAAAATCAAAGCGAGGTAATGATTCCATCATGGTAGTTGTGGATAGACTAAGTAAGTCGCAACATTTCATACCTGTCCAATCCACCTATAAGACAGTACAGATAGCAGACTTATTCATGCGGGAAATCTTCAGACTGCATGGCATTCCTAAGACCGTTATCTCAGACAGAGATGTAAAATTCACATCAGCTTTCTGGAAAGCGTTGTTTACAGGATTAGGAACGCAAGTACATTTTAGTACTGCATACCACCCGTAAACAGATGGTCAGACCGAGCGAGTGAATCAAGTGTTGGAAGACATGCTGAGAATGTATGTTATGCAGCAACCAGTAAAATGGGAGGAGTACATACACTTGATAGAGTTTGCCTACAATAATGGTTACCAAGAGTCGTTAAAGATGAGTCCATTTGAGGCACTATATGGGCGGCAATGCAGAACTCCCATTAATTGGAGCAGCCCCAAGAATAGACTCATGCTAGGACCAGACATGCTAGCAGAAATGGAAGCAGAGGTGAAGAAAATTCGACAGAATTTGAAAGTAGCACGGGACAGACAGAAGGTGTACGCAGACAAAAGAAGGTCATACCGTGAGTATGAGGTTGGCGATCATGTGTATGTCAGGATTAAGCCAAAGAAGAGTACACTGAGATGGGCCTCCTGTGCAAAGTTAGCACCTCGGTTTTGTGGTCCTTTCCAGATATTGGAAAGGGTAGGACCAGTAGCGTATCGCTTAGCCCTTCCTAGCCATATTCGGGTGCATAACGTCTTTCACGTATCGTTATTAAAACGATATGTTCATGATATAAGACACATTATCCATTGGCAGAACATTCAGGTAGAGAGTAAGCATGATGGTTCAATTAATAACATGATGACAAGGATTTATTGATTAAACTAAGTTTATTGTGTGCAGGTAGAACCGGATGGAGAATTTCTGGTCGAGCCCCACAGTATAATAGACCGGAGGGAAATCATGCTCCGGAAACGAGCCATCGCCCAGGTTAAAGTGCAATGGAAGCAGTTTGGACGAGAGGAGGCTACCTAGGAACACGAGAGTTTCGTCCGTGAGGCTTATCCTGAACTTTTTCTAAGCTAGAATAAGAACACCGAGGACGGTGTTCTCTCCCAGAGGGGGAAAACTGTAACCATCATATTAGCGGTTGACTAATGGTTATACTTTATTGATTAAGGATGAATTAATTAAATATCTGAACAAAAATATTTTTGATGTTTGAATAAAATGTAACTTGTGGAAATTAGTTATGAGTAAAAATTGATGGTAAAAGTAAATCTGGAGTCAGTTGAATTGAAAAACAGTTTCTACAGTTACCTGAGAAAACTCTGGAATAAAGAGGAAATTCCAAAGAGAGTTGGGGGTAATTGATAAAGTTGGGGGTTACGTGAGAAAGGAAGAAAAAAGAAAGAGGACTGTTAAAGCTGGGTATTCGAACGGATTAACCCTAGGTTGGAGGTGGGCCCAGGGGCCCATCTCGAGTTCTCCCCAGGAATTCTGTTTTTCACTGGAGTCGGAGAGTTGGACCAGACTGTCCTGAGGACTCTCCTCCAGAGTATCGTGTTCAACAAGACCCAGGCTACAAGCTCGGGGGAGAACTGTGGACGTAATTGCCCAGTTCGTGGACGGGAGGAAACAAGTACCATCAGTGGTAAACGGATTCAGATGAGTAAAAGCAACAGAATTGTCTTATTTCCTTAGGAAGAACAATCTGTTTATTACAGTTAAGATTATCTGTTTAAAATAGGTTTCTTCTTATTTCCTTGGAAGGAGTAATCTGTTATTTACAGTCAAGAACATCTGTTAATTTAAGTTTATCTGTGTTTGAAAACAACAGTATGTGATTGTAGTTGTAAACTTATTTTTGGAACTTTGAAATCTGGTAAAGACATAGTTAGTAGGTAAACCAAACAAGAGACTGTAATTGTCAACCTGGGGGGGGGTTGGTAACTAGGTCTGAATAACTAATCCCTGTGGATAGTGCTGCAGAATTACAATTAATTTAAACAGAGAAGGAAAACGTAGTTACAGGCAGACTGTTAATCCAAATGCCAGAGTAAATCAGGCTCCTGGATAAATCGTCCCCTTCCTATGATAAACTCGGACAATAGGTGGTCCGGTCACCTGTAAGCGTACTTCTTAGGAAATATAAAAACAAGAACTAGGAAAACAGGAATTGGATACCCAGTACTCTTCTTAAGAAATAGAATTGATAACAAGAACTATTACATTATCGTCTTGAAGTAAACCTGTAAACAGATATAAATTCCGGAGACAGAATGTAAACCATTATGGACTTATTCATTAACAGTAAACAGGCTGCAATAATGGTGCATTCGCAGCATGTAATGTAATGCAATATAAAATAGACAATCCATGATTCATTAGCAGTGCATGCACCCAAGATTTGTAACCAGAACGAAGAATCACAAAGCCAACTTGCTAGTCGAAACACAGCTACTAATAGATAGAAATAATCACCATTAACGCAAGGAAATTTTTACAGCAAGAATCTGTTAACCATAGCTATCATAAAAATCCGGACAAAGGAATAATTTCAAACCCCAAATTAGAATATCTGAGTTATACATTCAAGAAGGCACAAGGGTCGGAAACCCCATCCGAACGGCATCAAAATTATACAATTGTTTGTTTAACAAGACTCTGTCCAACAGGTCGAAACTCTTGCGGCCAGAGGCCAGTCTAATATAGATTAACCAGCAGACTAATTCGCCATGAATTCATTTAACAATTCTCTGTAAACAAAAAACGACTCAACTATCTGAGAACGGGTTATTTAATTTCAGGCCGGAAACCTAGCCAAGACCCATTTAACATAACAGAACAAAACAAATGTTCCAGAATGGCAGAGCGTCGTGGAACCCCAAGTAATTCAACAGCCGGTACCTGTGAATGAGGCGAGGGTAAGAACCTGTCGTAGCTTAAACCATGAGAATCCTTGACAAGAACGGCTGGAGTAATTACCTGGGCGCAACCAAGAAAAATAACACAGTTAGAAGAATGTTAGGGTTGCACCGCCACGAGAGTTACAGTAAACCAATGACAGCAAAAGGGAAATCTTACCTGAAAACCTCGAACGGAATGGAACCAAGGTTGGTAAATTCCTGTGGACCATAAAATTAATTACGCATTGAAAGAGAAAGACTAATACAAGTAGACAATCGACAGTAAATAGCAAACGAAAAAAAAACGGAAGGGTTTAACAATTAAACGAGCGATGCAACAGGTAGAAGAGACTGAAGACGCTTGGAAAGAAAACCTGTAGGCATAAACATAATCCTGCATCTAAATGGGTAAACAATAAACGGTGGAAGCAACGGATGAAAACTATGATGAGTTACCTGGAAAAACGTTGGAAAACCTGACTGTTGGGAGGCAAATCTCCACTGGCCGCCATGGTAGCAACGAGATCTGCGCAAACCCTAGCGGAGTAGTTCTGGAGCCTTCCGGCAGAGGAAGCACAATGAGCGAAAATCCGTTATTACCAAAGGTCATCATTGCTCCCAAGATCACTACCACCGTCGGATGCAATAATCGAATCAACGCTGTAAAGAGAACCACGTGTCGGCCATTTAAAACCCCACAGGCGCCATGGTATATGGAACCCCAAACTCAATATGTAAGAACTTTGGTGTTAGCGTTAATCCTTGTGAAGGGTAGACAAAACTTAGGTTTACATCGTGATCATTACAACCATAATTTAAAGTGCCAAGCCTCATGATTTCCGGATAGGAGTTATTACGAGAGTTAAATGATTGCGTTTATATATGTGCCAATTAATATATAGTATGACAGTGTTACATACGGGTGATTGAATGGTACTTCCGGGACCAGCAGAAAATGAATATGGTGTCAGAAAACTATGGTTACATTTACTGAACGGTGATTTTTTTTTAAATTTTTTTTATGTGAGTAAATTTTGTGATTGAGCGTAGGTTACAAGACAGGCTTGATGTAATCCTGTATATTTAATTATTAATTATGTAGGATGGGTGGTAGTTGATTTGTTATTTATTTTGGAGTTTTTTTTGAGGTAATCCTGTATATTTAATTATGAATTATGTAGGATGGGTGGTAGTTGATTTGTTATTTATTTTGGAGTTTCTTTAATATAATTTTTTTAAAGTTGAATTTGATAATTAGAGATTTATTGAAATTACAAGAAAGATTTATTGGAATTATAAATTTGAATTGTGAATTTTTACAATTTTAATACTTAAAATAATTTTTAGAATTTTTAATTTATATAGTAAAAAATTATTTTAAATATTAAATAAAATTATGATTTAACTAAAAATTATTTACCAACTAATGTAGTTTATTCTCTGGACAAGGTGAAAAAAAAAACCATAGATCTTATTGAATAAAGTGTGGATACATCATTGCCCAGAATTAATTACTAAAAACTAACCATTTAAAAACTCGCAATAAATAAATTAGTTAATTAATTACGAATCACAAAAATCTTAGATCTAAAAATTATTTAATTAAAATATGTAAAATATTTAAATAACTCTTATATTATAGTCTAATCCTTACTTTCCATTAAATTCTTTTTAATAGAAAATATAGATTCATTTTTATGGAAAATGTTTGAATACCTCCCATTGAATTTTTCTTAATAGAAAGTATGCATCCATTTTAATGGAAAATAGTTATTACTTCTCTAAAATATGGATTAATTTTTTTGGGAAAATGGTCGATTATTTTTCATTATTTTTTTTTTAAATACGACTTTAAAATTTTGTAGACATTTCTTGGCATCATGTGAATGTTAATAAAAAGCGTTTTTAATATGATTTTAAAATATTGTAGTCATTTTTTAGCATCATGTGAATGTTAATATAAAGTGTGTTGATAGTGAAAAATGAGTGGTAATTTAGATTTTTAAAATTAATTTATATTAATAAATGTGATTTAATTATGGAACTGTTTTTAATGTTATTTTTTGAAGTTTTTGCTGGATTTTTTTGGCTAGAATTAGGCAGAAAAATTTGAGGTGAAATTTCGATTTGTGTTATTTAAACTGTTTTTTTTACTGCATATATTGATTTAGCACCGTGAAAAACCTCTAAGCTATTTGGACTATGCAGAGTTTACCCATCAAACTTATGATTTCAATGAATTCCTTCCGAATTTTAAAAAAAATTATTGGAAAAAATAAATCAAAAATTTTCAAAAAATGACATTAAAGACAACTAGTTTAATTATTGTTTTAATTGTTCACAAAATAAAAAATATATATATATATATAGTACTTGACTTAACAACGCATTAACCAAAATTCCACTAAATATATAAATTTTATAATCAAATATAAAAATATTGATATTTTTAATATTTTGTTATTTAAATATAATTGGATTATAAATTGCCACTCAAAGGAAAGTCAAATGTTAACACTCCTACAACTTTCCTTTGTTAGCTTTCGTCCAGCGTTCCTCTATTCTCATTAGATACATCAAATCTGCATATGACACATAAAGATACCCATATCTATAATGTGCATAAATCGCTATCACAAATAGAAATTCACCTTCCTCGGCTGCTCCCGCCCTGGTTTGGTTTCTTCTGTAACACTTGAAGTTTTCCACGCGCTTTAGTTTAGTATCCAATACCGTTATATAACACGACCCTCTCCCTCCCCTTCTCCAATCTCATCTCCATTTAGGTATTCTGAGGTAGTAGCAGTCATACTCTCCATTCCATTCCATTGTGATTGAATTCAATTCCAAGTCTGTAAAATGTCTCATCACCACCATCACAAACATGAACATGAGCACCACAACCATCACGGACACCATCAGAAAGAAGAGGAAATCAGAAGGCCGGATTTTTTTTACTATGGTGAACCGGCAAACCAGAGAACAGATCCGTATGCTGTGGACTACGAGAGGGCCATGAAGGAGCAGAAACATCATAAACAGATGGAGCATGCAGGGGAAATAGCAGCAGTCGCTGCAGGAGCGTTTGCAATGGTAAGATATATTTTGGGCCCGTAATCTCATTTTTTAATCCATATATAGAATTGAATGTATTCTGATATACCATAGCTAATCCTAGTGGAGATCTCTTCGTAATTAGACAACACAGGGTGGGATTTGACCCTGTGATCTAAGGTTTAGACAATACAGGGTGGGATTTGAACTTGTGATCCAGAGGTTTTTTGGTTTGGTTTATAGATAATATATTTTAGAGATAGGAAACTTCAATAATGTGATTCAATAAGTCAACTTAATAGTACTAATGGGTATCTCTAACCTATGTAATTTATGTATGCAGTATGAGATGTACGAAGCAAAGAAGGATCCAGAGCACGCTCACAAGCATATGATTGAGGCCGAGATTGCAGGAGCTGCTGCAGTGGGAGCAGCAGGATTCGCCTTCTACGAGCATAAGCAGGTGCAGGAAGGTCATGGCGAAAAACATCATCACGGCCACCACCATCACCACTAGCAGGCCACTACAAGTGCTTCAATGCATTTAAAATAATTTATTTCTTTAGTCATGTAATTGTCACTGTTTCAGTTTCCTTCATTGGTTGTATTCGGTGTGGTGTTATATGATTCAGATGGAATCGCAGTCAGTCTGTCCTCTTCCATCTAATAGGTTTTTTTCAGATCCCATAAGATCTATTCAGTTTGTTTTGTGAGGTTGAGAGTTTTTATTATGAATAATCAATCATATTGTATAATTATTGGTATTATTGAGTTGATAGACTTATTTTACAGTCTAGTAAGATGCGATGTGATGTGTAATTGTGTTCATCAAAATTGAAATTTTGTTTATATGAGCTTTAAAAAAAAAAAAAAAAATTCTAAAACAAAAACTATACAAAATGTTTAAATAATATGGACTCATAAAAAAATTACAGGTGAAAAAATTGGATCCCTCTCAACTCATGTTAGTTCCATATTTAAGATAAATCTATGCTGGTGGTAAATATGGAGCTTGTGATTTCATCAGTGCTATTTCAATCCTTTGCACTAAATTAGTTGTAATCAGTAGACAATAAGCCTCAAACAATTTAGCTAAAAGCCTGCTGCCCCACACAACAAGGAACAATGAAGATAGACGCATTTAATAAGGGTGGTTCAAAACAACATGGAATTATGAACCATTTCATTTATGCTTGTTTAAAGAGGCTACAATTTTGTCTTGGAAATAATGAAAACATCAGGGTAGATTTTTTTGGAAATTCAAGTTACAGCTGTCAAGTTTTTGGATTTTAAGTGTTCTGAGAATTTTTGAGCAATCAAGTTTTACTATTTTAGGTGTTCTGAGAGTTTCTAATAGAGCTGATCAGAAAATCAATTCAAACACTACTAAAATTAGATTTCTTGCAATTTTTTTCATAAAATCCAGCATCCCCCAAAATTGTAGGCTATATAAACAACACAGCCAATTTAATTTATTGATTCAAAGTATTTATAGGTGCCTCTTATAATGGTCCAACATTATATACTGCTAGACAAATTTTAAAGGAGTTGTCCATCAAAAACCCTTGAGACACCCAAAATTCTGAAATTTGATAACTATAATCTAGATTTTCAAAGATTTCTACCAAAAAATTTCATATTTTTACATGAATTTCTAAATTATTTTGTGAGTTTTTTTTTTAAACCAAGGTGATTTTAAAAAGTCATCGCATTTATTTTTCAAAAAAATAAACACCTTACACTAATACTGTCAAGTTCCTAAAAACTTTACACGTACAAGAATTTGAACGTAGAGCCCGTAGCCGATTTCGAAAAGTACATGAGACTAACGTAAATGAGCCGCCAAAATCCTCTGTTTTGTTGGGGAGAATAATTCACCTTAAGTTTTGACAGATTCAGGTTGGTTAGTTGTTCCCCTGACCTGTGCATACCGCCATTTTCTCCTGGGGATTTGGTTGAACACGAATCTATTTTCTTGTTCACAATAGTTATAAGATCCATAGCAATATTATCCCTCTCTCCAAGAAATATTGCAGTCACGTCATTATTGACTAGTACATCTCTTTATAAATTATGAATTTGTTCTGAAAGTATGAAGAACTAATAATTTTTGTATTGAGAATATATTTATCTATTTTATTGTCGTATTAATTTTTTTACTGCTGGTGATTGGATAAAGGTTTTATTCTGGCTATTTTTTCATTATTTTAATTTTTATGTATAATTTTGCATAGAGAGCTCTCCTTTAGTAGGGTAGATAAAAGTTTTAAATTGACTATTTTTATTATTTTAATTTTTTATGTATAAATTTTGTATCTAAAGAACTTTTTAGTTTAGTAGGTAGAGATATGGTAATATTTAAATAAAATAAATCAAAAATATAAATATAAAATATAAAACTGTCAATTTTATTTAACATATGATTTAGTTAAAATAAAATAAAAATAAATTAAATTAAATTAACAATTATAATTATATTTATAATTAATTTTAATTGATAATTAAATCACTTTAAATCTATCTTAATTAAAAGTAAATTACTTTACATCTATCTTAACTAGCGTAGAGGTCAAATTTTTTGAGATACATATATTTTTTACAATAAAAAGAAATCATAACACTCTATAAATCTAAAATTAAAATGAATTTAGACTAGTTTTAATGTAATTTAAATAAAATATTTTTTTTAATTTAAATCATTTTTATCTATGAAGGAAATAACAATCCAGTTGTTTCTAATGTTATTTTTTGAAAAATTTTAGGAATTATTTTTCCCATCTCATTTGTCTAAAATCATGCTGGAATTTATTGAAGTCACAAGTTTAATGAGTAAACAATGGAAGAGCCTTAGAGGAGTTTTAGGGATTTTTCGGGGTATTGAATCTATATATTGAGTTAAAAAAACAAGTCTAAATAACACAAATCAAATTTTCACTTCAAAATTTAAATTCCAAAAATTCACATTAAAAACAACTCCATTAAAAAATTATAATAAACTTTAAAATAAACCAGAAACCTTTTTCAATAAAAACTTGCTCAATATAGAAGCGCGTTGGATATAAATTGTCAAATATTTGTTCTTCGCTTGTATATTTTTTAATATTAGATAAGCTATCAAAAATATTCAATATTTGATATGTATTATTAATGCTCTTTATTTTTGAATGCTAACTTGTTATTTGAAGTTGCAAATGCTTATATTTATGAAACCAAATGACGAAAGCAAATAGCAAAGGCGTCTTTCAAAAACCAATACGCTAGGATAATTAGGTTATCTTTGTAATCACAAGATAAGTAGTTTTAATATTATAAAATAAAAGTCACTAAATAATATGTGATTGATTCAAAGTAAGGTGTTAATGTAAATAGAATTAGATTTTATTATTTTTTTACATCTTAGTATCGTGTAGGTAAATTGATGTAAAAAAGTTGTAAGATGGTGACAAGTGGGTAATGAAGGACATAGATTTATTTTTATTTTATTTTATTTTTAATTTTTTGGGTAAATTTTTGTTTTTGGCTAAAGAATATTTTTAATTTTACTCGATATTGATAAAAGTCTTTTAAATTTTTATTTTTTATTTTTTTCTTTTCAATATATATTATTAATAAAAATAACTCTTATTTTTATGGTATGATTTTTTATTCTATTTATAAATCTCTCTTATCTTATATCCCCTCATTTCCTAATCCACAATATATAAAATAATCGTCTCTATTTTTCACAATTTCAAAACCCCCTTTATGAATGAATGTGGGAAGATATTGGTCAATATGGTAAAGGCCTTATGGCTAAGGAAATCAATCGTTGTTTTTGTTCACCCTATCAATATCGACCACTCATGAAGGTAGTCATCGTCTCGAAACTGGGATTGAAAATGGATGAAGAGTAAATGTTAGTGCTTGATGTGTAGTATTATTTCTTGCCCTAACTAATAAATATGATCTAATGCTTGACTAAAGCATAGAATGTATTGGCATACGAACTAGACTAAAGTGTGGCAATAGATAAACATTCCAAATGATATGGAACAATGTGGTTTCCCTGTTTGACTATGGCCGCATTGGTTGAAGGAGAAACCTCACACTCTATCTCATAGGGCTGTTAGAAGGTAGGAAAATGAAGAGTGATATGAAACATAGGAGATGTTGGATGTAATGGAATGTAGCTACATTTTCTAGAGCCCCACTCAAAGAGCCTAAAATTTGGTTTGTAATTAAAATTAATGCCCCCAAGAAAACACTTAATTTGTCGTTAAATGGGGTGAAGTCCAATCCAAGAGTACCTTGAACTTACTAGGTTTGAATTGAATACCCTTGGATAAAACCAGAAATCCTAGAAAAGAAATAAATTGTTGGTCAAACACAAACTTCTTGAGCTTTCCCTGGAACTTATTGGTATGTAGAATATCAAGAATTTGGTGCATATGCGCAAGATGGTCTTCCCAAATCTTGCTTCATCAAGATAATTAAATACCAACCAACATTCTTCTAACTCTTATCTAGGGATAATAAAGGTAGGCAATGCTTGTTTTTGTAGGGAAAACAATTTAGAAATAATTTCCTCAGATAGCTATTTCCAATGATAAATTAGCATTAATTTCACATAGCATTCATCTAATATCATTAAGCAGTTATACAGAATAAAATATCAACCATTTAAACATAAAAGAGCAGCAAAGATAACCATGAAACAATGAGACAAGAGACACGGAAATTAGGCTTAACACTAGGAAAAAACCACAAGGGAAAAACCCAAAAAAGTTTTGCCTCGTGAGGCAGAGAGTTTAATTCATCAATACAACCAAAAACATAGTAGCTTACCAAAAATAAGAGTGTCCACAAATTCCAAGCCTCTTATGAATTTCCCCCTCCTTTCTTCCATTATTCACTGCAACAAAGCTCATCAAGAGATAAATTGATGTTTGTAATGAAGAGGAAGGCTCTTGTAGTTATAGCCTTCACAAGGAGGTCGAATGGGTGCCTCCAAGGGGCCCAACCAACTTAAACAATAGGATGCCAACTTGAAATATTTGGAGTTTAGATTTATATTTTTCCATTTCTTCACATGATGAAAATATCGACCATGGCCATTATATTTACAACACTTTCATTTAATATGGGAGGTACTTTTCATTATCTCTCTCAATATCAATCTCCTCGACCAATCCCAAGGTCTCCTAGCTATAACTTAAGGGAGAGATCATCAGTCACATCATAAAGAAAGATACATAGTATCCAACACATCCCATACGCCAAAACCCGGTGGCATCCAGGTTGCTGCCAAACTGACTAATGGCATCCATAGACAGAATCCACACATGTATTTTCTGAGGTTGATAAAGAAACCAAATTTACTGAACTCATCCAACATGTCTGCCTGCAGGTCCATGACATCTTCGAAAAATCTAATACCCAGTTCAACAGAATTTGCCTCATCTCACGGAGGATCTCAATGCAATGGGGACCATTTCTTCCTAAGGGGGGAGGAATAATCCAGGTGGATATTGGTGGCCACCCACCTATTCCATTTCGACCCCCACCAACGGTTCTTTCAGTTTTTCACTTTCAGCACAACTTACTATTTTTAGCGTGTTTTTGGGTCCTGAACTTCCCGAGCCATTTTGGGGACCTAATGATCTAGGTGGATATTCGTGGTCACCCACCTATTCCATTTGAAACATCACCATCATTTCTTTCAGTTTTTCAGTTTCAGCACAACTTACTATTTTTAGCAGTTTTTCGGGTCCCTAAACGACATTTTTTGGGAAAACCGGGAGCAACATGGGTCAATGGACCTATTTTTCTAACACCAAAATTTGTACTCCTTGGATAGATCTTTCTAACGAGGTATAGTGCGTGTCAAACAGAGATTGTATGCCAAAATTACATCCTCGGGAAGTTGAAACACCAATTTACCCAAACGAGGCCCATAGTTTTGGTGCTTCATCTCCTAGGGTTAGGTTTTTGGATGTTTAGAGTTTTCCATTGTTTCTCAATAATAAATAGGCCCTCGAGGCTCATTGTAACATAGTTCAGAGGCATGTAGCCGCCACATCTCTTCTCAGAGATAAGGTACCAACGCCCTAGCTAGTTTATTTCCATTATCTCTGTAAGCTTATTTATGTCATTTGATATTAATGAAATGAAGCATTATTTCAGTTGCATCTCTATGTTTATTTCTGTATTTTATTGCATTCCTACATAAATCTGGATCAGTGGTATTAGAGCGGCCTGCTCTTTCTCTGTTTTTCCTTTCATGTCCCCAACGTGTTCAGGGTATAAGGAGTTAGGGCTTGATCTGATTGAACCCTTGCAAGATCAACCTCGCAAACCCCGACGACCTACCATGGAAAAAGAAAAGAAAGACGAGGGAGCAGGAGATCCTATCAAAATATTGCTCCAGGAGGCCCTCGAGAAACAAAGGAATGCAATGATAGATAACTTTTCCCATATCCTTCAACGCCTGCCCACCTACAATGCATCTATATCCAAAAACCACTCTGGAGGTGCCACTACCTTCAAGGTACATGTAAAATTTGGCATTCATGTATTTGAAGGCCAGATAGATGTAGACGTCATCGTTAGATGGTTGAATTTTCTAGAAGGCTATTTCTCGATCCATCATTTCTTCGACCAAGAAAATATTAATTTTGCACTCCTCAAAGCTGCCCCCCATATCAAGGACTGGTGGGAAACCTACTGTGAGAAAAAGTACGAGGGGGAACGCTCTCTATTCTCGGGCGCACCCACTTGGAATTCGTTTTGAGACGACATCAAGGAACAATATTACCCCGTGGGGAGCTATGAGGACAAGTACATCAAATGGACCACGTTGCAGCAACAAAGGGATCAAGATGTGCATGAACTGATAAATTTGTTCCATACCTTGCGCACAAAGTTGGGTATTAAAGATTTAGAGAGACATTTGGTGCTCAAGTACTGCAATTGTATGCACAGATACATTCAGGAGGAAATGGAGTTCCTAGACATTACATCGCTTGGCACAACATATCTCTATGCCACCAAGATCGAACATAAATTTAAGCAGGAGAAGCAAGACTTTGGATCTGCGAATCCAAATCCAGGGAAAGGCACCCATGAACCACAGAACAAGGGGAAAGGCCAAAGTGGGGCATCTTAGAACAACACCACAAATCCAAATAAGGACATGGGGAAGTAGTGTGAATTTCATAACATCCCCACTCACAGCACAAATGAATGTTGAGCCAAAAAGTCTTTGGTGGCCGAACTAAAGGCACCCGAATCAGATGCATGTTCTAATCCTGAGTCAGAATCGGACAAAGGCAATGAAAAATGAAAGTAGAACATTCATGCAGATCCCAGTGCTATTTTTTACACTACCAAGCTCCAGGGGGAGGATCCCGAGGATCTAGAGGATGGGGGGTGCCTCTTCCATTCGTAGATGTGGGTGAAGGGTTCTCCACTACAATTCCTTGTCAATAGCGAAAGCCAAAAGAACCTCATTTCAGCAGAGGTCATGAAGCAGTTCGGCCTACCAACCATAGCACACCCGCAGTCGTATACCATTGAGTGGCTTCACGAAGGAAGAGATCTCCGCATCCACCAGCAGTACTGCCTTCCGTACAACATAAAGCCATTCCCAAATGAGGTACTGTGTGATGTTGCTCCCCTTGATGTGTTTGATGTGTTATTAGGCCAGCCATACTTGTGGAGGCGACGTGCTGTGTATGAATCTAAGCCTCGTGCTGTTATTATTACTTTGGGAAATAACTTGTACAGGATACCAGAGGTAGTACTGCCTCCTGTCATCTCTTTGACTACTGCAAAACAACACAATAAGATCGTTTCCCAAACCAGGAAATTTATTTTCCTTACAACTTGCTCACAGGGAAAGAAGAATATTGTGGCCACAACCTTGAAACAAGGCTCCCCTACACGGCTGCAACAGATGGGCAAAGTCATGGAGGAATATGAGGACATTTTCTCCTCACTCACAGAGGTTCCTCTACACTATCAGAACAAGCACTCCATTGATCTGACCCCCGACGCACTGCCACCTGATGTTGCCATACCTCATGCGAATACACAAACAAAATCCACACATCTATTTTATGAGGCTGATAAAGAAACCAAATTTACTTAACACATCTAGCATGTCGAGCAAAAATTTAAGCAGAAGAAGCGAGACTTTGGATCTGCAAATCTGAAGCCAAGGAAAGGCGCCCCCAAACTATAGAACAAGGGGCAAGGACAAAGCGGGGTGACTCAAAGAAACACCACAAATCCAAAGAAGGACACGAGAAAGTGGTGTGAATTTCATAATAGCCCCTGTAATGTTCCAAAATTTTCTTCAATAAATTGGAACATTAATTTTTGTCTAAATTCATTTAGGAGATGAATAATTGGGAAAGGAGGCCCAGTAATAATAAAAACATAAATGAAATCCTCTAGTATGAAAAGGGATCATCCATGTAACTAGATTTCACACCCCATGTGTGAAAAGAGACATTTGCAAAGAGGTTTGACCAAGTCAACCAGCGTAGGGTATGAGGGGGAAAGCACTACATGGACAACGTAGGAGGGAAGCTTCTAAAGGAAGGGAAACCCTAATTCTAAGTAGGGCCCATAGAGAGCCTTCATTTGCTATATATGGAGAGGAGGAGAACCATTGCCATTCATTCGAGTTTATGCATATTGAGCTGGTCATTACGACTTTGAGCATGCTGGCTGTTTAGCTTGTCTGCAGCACTGTTTAGTGCATCGAGTGTGTCCATTCGGAGATCTCACCCTCAGCCCTGGGGGACTTCAAGTGCCTGCTCAAGTGAGGTTGTTCCATCAATATTTGGTAGGAGAACTGGTGTTTGACTTTCGTAGTGGAGCAGCGTATTCATAGATTGCACAGTCCTGAGAGGGAGGACACATTCCATTTCGTGGGAGCTCTAGTTTGGGTTTCTTTCGGAGGTTTCGAGCTTGGATATCAATCAAGGGGCTAGCCCTTGCCTGTTGGAGGATTTTGGTAGAGTTTGGGGCCGTATCTTGGTGGTTTCCATTCAACCTCAGCGCAGAACCTTGGAGGATAGCGTAGATCCTCAAGGGGGTGATTTTAGGGGGTCGGTCATTTCAGAAATGAATTCTGGGCTTTTTTGGGGTTTGGTGAGTAGAGGATGATTCCAGAGTTTCAGCTTATTCCGAGTAGGGTAGTAGCCCCAGATACTCATCTTGATTCCAACAGTAGCAGTTACACAGCAGTTTTCCAGCAGCTAGGACACAAATCAGAGAGCAACCATTCCATCAGCATTATGAGAGTATTTCTTTTCGCTTGCCTTGTGCAAGTCTAGATGGCATCATGCTGATCACCTATTGTACTCACTTATATTCCTCAACATAATCAAATGGCTCAGTATTCTCTCTATTTTATGTGTATCTTTTTCATATATTCTTCCTAGCATTTCATGTACTGTTGTATGATCTGCATCACTACTTTGAGACATTCCCTTGCTATACCATCTGTTGTGTTTTTACCATACTCTATAGACGGAGTCTGGTGAGGGCCAGGTAGCCTCCAGATCTCATCCTATTTCAGAGGTGAAATATCTGGTAAACGCCCCTCCAGTCCATCTTTGGTTTAGAGTTGACTGTGTTTAAGAAATATCCCTGAAAGGGGATATTACAGCCCCACTCACAACACAAACGAGTGTTGGGCCAAACATCCGTTTGTGGCCAAACTAAAGGCACCCGAATCAGATGCATGTTATAATCCCGAGTCAGAACCAGACAAAGGCAATGACAAAGTGAAGTAGATCATTTATGTAGATCCCAGTGCCATTGTTTCCACCATCAAGCTCCAAGGGGAGGATCTCGAGGATCCAAAGGAAGGGAAGCGCCTCTTCCATTCGCAGATGTGGGTGATGGGTTCTCCACTACAATTCCTTGTCGATAGCGGAAGAAAAAAAAACCTTATTTTAGCAGAGGTTGTGAAGTGGCTCGACCTACCAACCATAGCACACCTGAAGCTGTATACCATTGGGTGGCCTCATGAAGGAAGAGATCTCCACGTACAACATCAAGCCATTCACGGATGAGGTACTAGGGGATGTTGCTCCTATTGATGTGTCTGATGTATTATTGGGCCAACCATAATTGTGGAGGTGACATGCTGTGTATGAGTCTAGGCCTCATGCTGTTATTATTACTTTGGGAAATAACATGTACAGGATATCAAAGGTAGGACTGCCTACTGTCATCTCTTTGACTACTACAAAACAACGCAATAATATTGTTTCCCAAATGAGGAAATTTATTTTCCTTACAACTGGCTCACAGGGAAATAAGAATATTGTGGCCACAACCTCGAAACAGGGTTCCCCTGCATGGATGTAGCAGATGGACAAAGTCATGGAGGAATACGAGGACATTTTCTCCTCTCTCACAGAGGTTCCTCTGCATTGTCAGGACAAGCACTCTATTGAACTTGCCCCCAACGCACCGTCGTCTGATGTTGCCATACCTCATGCGACTTCACAGACAAAATCCACCCATGTATTGTCTAAGGATGATAAAGAAACCAAATTTACTGAACGCATCTAGCATGTCTGCCCGCGGGTCCATGACATATTTGACAAATCTAATACTCAGTTCAACAGAATTTGCCTCATCTCATGGAGGATCTCAATGAAACAGGGACCATTTCTTCCTAAGGGGGAAGGAATGATACAGGTGGATATTGGTGGCCACCCACCTATTCCATTTGGACCCCCACCATTGGTTCTTTCAGTTTTGCACTTTCAACACAACTTACTAATTTTAGGAGTTTTTGCGTCCTGAAATTTCACAGTCGTTTTGGGGCCCTAATGATCCAGGTGGATATTGGTGGCCACCCAACTATTCCATTTGAAACCCCACCATCAATTCTTTTAGTTTTTCAGTTTCAACACAACTTACTATTTTTAGTAGTTTTTTGAGTCTTGAATTTTTGCAGCCGTTTTGAGGCCCTAAACGACGTTTTTTGGGAAAACTGAGAGCAACATGGGTCCATGGATTGATGTTGCTCACACCAAAAGCTATACTCCTTGGATAAATCTTTCTAACGAGGCATGGTGTGCATCAAATGAAGATCGTATGCCAAAGTTACATCCCCGGGAAGTTGATACACCAATTTAGCCAAACAGGGCCCATAGTTTTGGCGGTCTATCTCCTAGGGTTAGGTTTTTGGATGTTTAGATTTTTCCATTGCTTCTCAATAATAAATAGGCCCTTGAGCCTCATTATAACATAGTTCATAGGCATGTAGCCAACACATCTCTTCTCAGAGATAAGCTACCAATGCCCTAGCTTGTTTATTTCTATTATGTCTGTAAGCATATTTCTATTATTTGATATTATTGAAATGAAGTATTATTTCCGCTGCATCTCTGTGTTTATTTTTGTATTTTATTGCGTTCCTTCATAAATCCGAATCAACAACTTAGCATTTTTTATACGGCCTCCCGCACACGACCCAACCTGAACTGACCCAACTTGAACGTGTTTCCTTGGGCGCCCTCACATGGCACGACCTGACCCGCCCGAACGAAGGTACGAGGGAGCAAACGGAAAACAGATCGCACAAACATGCACAACGCACACAGGTGGTCACAACTTAGCAGTTTTTATATGTACACCCTAACACGACCCATCCCGACCCGACTCGACCCACTCGAACGCATTTCCTTGGGCACCGTCACACAACCCGACCAGACTGACCCGCCTGAACACATTTCCCTGGGTGCCCTCACACAACCCAACCCAACTCGCCCCGTCCCACTCCGCTCGACCTGACCTGCCTGAATGTGTTTCCTTTAAGTGCCCTCACATGACCCGACCCCACCCAAACCGACCGGGCCCACCCAAACATGGTTCCTTGGGCGCCCTCACACAGCTTGACCCAAACCAACTTAACTGAACATCTTTCCTCGGGCACCCTCACATGGCACAACCCAACCCGACCTAACCCGCCCAAACGTGTTTCCTTAGGCGCCTTCTCATGACAACCAAACCTGACCCAACCCTCCCGAATGTGTTTCCTTAAGTGCCCTCACACGACCCGACCTGACCCGACCTGACACGACCAGAACTAACCCGACTTGACCTGACCCGACCCTATCGAACACGTTTTCCTAGGTGCCCTCACATGATACGACCCGAATCGACTCTCACAACCGCGTTTCCTTGGGCGACTTCACACGACACGACCCAACCAGACCTGAACTAACCCACCTGAATGCATTTCCTTAGGCGCCCTCACACGACCCGACATAGACGCGTTCCTTGGGCACCCTCACACAACCTGACCCGACCCGACCCGCCTAAACGCGCTTCCTTGGGCACCCTCATAGTACGAAATGAGCGCCCTCACAGTACGAAATGACCCAACCTGACCTAACCCAAACACATTTCCTTGGTTGCCATCACACGACCCCAACCCGACCCGACCTGCCCAAGCGTCGAAGGAACGAGGGAGCAAAAAGAAAATGGGTCGCACGAATGTGCATAAGGGACACGAGCAGTCACAACTTAGAATTTTTTATATGGGCCACCCTCACACGAACTGACTGGAATGGACCTGACCCGCCCGAATGAATTTCCCTAAGCTGCCTCAAACGACCCAACCCACACGAACGCGTTTCCATGGGCGCCCTCACACGACCCAACCATACCTAACCCGCCCGAACGTGTTTCCCTGGGTGCCCTCACACGAACCAACCCAACCCACCCAAACGCTCTTCCTTGGGCACCCTCACACGACATGACCCGACCTGGCCCACCTAAACACGTTTCCTTAAGTGCCCTCACATGACCCGACCTAACCCACACGAACGTGTTTCCTTAGGCGCCCTCACACGACCCGACCTGACCCACCCAAACGTGTTCCTTGGGTGCCCTCACATGATGACCCGACCTGACCCGACCTGCCCGAACGTGTTTCCTTGGGCACCCTCACACGACTTGACTCAACCTGACCTGACCTGACACAACCCAACCTGACCCGATTTGACCCGACCTAACATGACCCGCCTTGACCCGACCCGACCCGACCGAACGCGTTTTCCTGGGTACCCTCGCATGACACGACCATAATCTACCTACCCAAACGTGTTTCTTTAGGCGGCCTCACATGCCACGACTCGACTGGACCTGACCTGACCCGCTTGAACGCATTTCCTTGGGCACCCTCACATGACCCGACCCGGACGCGTTCCTTTGGTGCCCTCACATGACCCGACCCGACCAGACCCACCTGAACGTGTTTCCTTAGGTGCCCTCATAGTACGAGATGACTCGACCTGACCCGACCCAAATCGAATGTGTTTCCTTGGGTGCCATCACACGACCCTGACCCGACCCGACCTACCCAAACATCGAAGGAACGAGGGAGCAAACGGAAAACGGGTCGCATGAATGTGCACAAGGAACACGAGTGGTCACAACTTAGCATTTTTTATAAGACCACCCTCATATGAACCGACCCGACTGGACCCTACCCACCCGAACAAGTTTCCATGGGTGCCCTCAAACGACCCAACCCGAACCGACCCACCCGAATGCATTTCCATGGTTGCCCTCACACGACCCGACTAGAGCTGCCCTGACCCACCTAAACATGTTTCCTTGGGCGCCCTCACATGGCACGACCTGACCTGACCCGCCCGAACACGTTTCCTTAGGTGCCCTTACACGACCCGACCTGACCCACACGAACACGTTTCCTTGGGCACCCTCACACGACCTGACCCGAACCAACTTGGCCCGCCCGAACGTGTTTCCTTCAACGCCCTCACACGACCTGACCTGACCTGACCCGCCTGACTGTGTTTCCTCAGGTGCCTTCACATGACACAACTCGACCCGACCCGACCTGCCTAAACGTGTTTCTTTGGGTGCCCTCACATGATGACCTGACTTGACACAACCTGACCTGACCCGACTGACATGACTCGACATGACACGACCCGACCTTACTCGACCTGACCCTCACGCAACACGACCTGACACGACCCGACCTGATCCTCACACGACATGACCCAACCAAAGGCTTTGAAAATTTTGTTGCAATTCCGACATTTTGAACATTTCATCGCTATTCTAACAATTTGAAGAGTTCGTCGCAATTCCTACAGTGTGAACCTTTTGTCGCTATTCCGACAGTTTGAAGAGTTCGTCGCAATTCCGACGTTTTGGGTAGTGACAACATCGATATTTCGACGTTTTGAAGATTTTTTCGCTATCCAATGTTTTGGGTAGTGACGACATCGCTATTCCAACACTTTTAAGGTTTCATCACTATTTCAACGTTGTTAAGGTTTCGTCATTATTCCGACGTTTTTAAGTTAGTGTTGCAAAAGCGATGCTTTTTGGCGAGATTAAAAAATTTGAGAAAAAGTTAGGAACTTTTCGACAATATGTCAAAACTGTCAGAACTAAAGTGTTAGAAAATTCACCATATGTACTACTGTTTGGTCTATGCAAGCAGATCATTGCCGAAAGGGCCAGTAGTTGGAGGTTTTTTTGGTTTATCCATAAACTCCGAACCTGGGTCAGGACCCCTCAAGCCAACAAGTACCTATCTCTAATTCCACTTCCATGCATATTTATATGCATGCATAAATTATTGATCTAGGTTCATATTTCAATGTATTTCCATTGTGTGTTTCTAATGAAACTTATGCATTTTCCAATCCAACAATGCAAATGAAAATGAAGCATTCTAACTTAGATTGGAATTTTTGAAGGCGTGCCAACTTCTAGATAAAATTTGGAATCCCACCTATTTAAGTGCATACCTCTTGTTCCATGAAATATGACTCATTTTTTAAGATGGGATCTTGATCTTCTTTCAATTTAAATAGAAATGCATAGAAATTTCTATTTTAAAAGCAATGAGAAATCCTATCTCTTATCATAGCCATCCAATTTCTCTCCATCCCAATCCACGAATTTCGAAGAGGGCCAAACCATTGTGAACTAACTAATAAGAACTTTCTTAGTGAGAGCCAAAGATTTTAGATAGGAGGTTGCAACCAAGGTCTTGACTTCAATAATTTTCTCAACTCTTTTAACGAACTTGGAGGGTGGAAATTTTTTAAAATTCTTTCCAAGGATTGCAACCAAGCCCTAAAAGGTCATCACTTCAATATAAGGAGGTCAGGGACTAACTCCCTTCCAAATCCATGTCCAATAGGACCATAGGATGAGAAAGAATCAAAGAAGGGAGCATCTAAGGCTAGAAAAAGGACTTAGCAAGAGGGAGTAGGGAGATGACATCGATCCTATGAAATATTTTTACTAGATTTCTCACTTCGCCCTTTCCACTTGTTGAGTTTCTACATTATTGAATTCAATCCACAACAACTAGGGGGGTGTCTAAGATTTCACTAACGAAGCAACCCCATAAATTCACTCTCTAATTAGGAACAATTAAGGCATATACATTATCTGGCTTAATCACTTGGTTGTTAAGTAATACAAAATCCACACTAAGAAACAATAGGTTAGTCTCATGTCCAATTATAAAAATAACCAATTTAGGGGACATTTAAGTGGCAACCTTGACTTTTACATCTACATGGATAGTAAGAAAACAACAACAATATCTAAAGGGATGACTTTATATAAATAATTTCACTGCATTAGCTTATTGTAAACATAAAACATCTAATTAAAAATGACCTTAAATTCTTTGAAAATATATATTTATTTCAAGGGTTCATTAAATCATATGCTCTCCATGAGATAATATTCATTAAGAAATTTAAATACAAAAATGCATTTCCCTCTTCTCCTTAAGGCCAACTAATGAGTACGTGTTACCTAGATCACCCTATCAATTTTCAGCAAAAGCCAATCAATTAGGGTTCTTAGTTTCTTTTAAGAATCTTCAAATTTTTTAGTTGGATGAGTCCAAGACAGGGGATGAGTCTATGTCCTATAGTATCTATCCCATATAAGGAAATGAGTTGGGGGAACTTGGTAGGTAATTAGATTTTTGGAGATATTATAGGACTAGGCACAAGAGTTAATCAATACTTAGGATACTTGACCTATAACACTCACAATATTTACCACTAGGTAATTAGATTTTTTGGAGCTATTATAAGGCCAAGCACATGAGTTAATTCATCTTTCTCAATTTGTGAAGTGAGTTAATTCATCCTTCTCAATTTATGAAGTATTTCCCTTTCTGAGTACCTTAACCTAACCTAGGTTATTTGTACGAGTAAGGCCATTTCAGCCTAGAGTTGTGCTGCAAAAAGATTTTGTGACTCTAAATATTCATTTTTATTCATCAACAAACAATCCTTTCTTCTATAATTAGGACTTTAAAACATAAATAATTATTTGCTAGAAGTTAACTAATAAAAAACTTCCCCTGTGCAATCTAAATATTCATAAACACATTATGGTATTTTGAGAATCTAAATTGCTCATAAATTCCAAGAATTCTCCAAACCATGTAAACAACTCCAAGGACTCAAATCAAAAGAAATAATATAATTACCCAACTTTACTCGATCCCGAAGAAATAAATAATATAATCAGGCAACTTTATTCATAAAGAATAACTCATACCATTGATATAAATAATTAAAATATTTCGACTCATATATTTAGGCTTTACTTGGCAATGTATTTCTTCCTAATCAGAAAAGTGGAAAAAACCCTTGGTTAAGGTTTACATGTATGTACATCATTATTACAACTATTCCTTCTTGAAAACTTTTCTAACAACAAACATTTATGCAACGCCCATTCAAAACAGTGGCGATGATATTAAATTTGGTTGCTTGAATTCTTCAACGCTGAACCCAGCTAATCCTCCGCGTAAAAACCATTACATGGAAATTTCCCTCTGAAAAAAACATAAAAACAAAAACATATTTCGACCAGAGAGTTACAAAGTAAGATCCTCCATGGATATGCATTATCTTAAAAAACAATATTTTATATTCCGGATATGCAATGGGCGACAATACACTGTCAGCTACAGACAGGCTTGAGGTAATCCTGTGTATTTAGTTATTAATTATGTAGGATGGGTGGTAGTTGATTTGTTATTTATTTTGGAGTTTTTTTAATATAATTATTTTAAGTTGAATTTGTGTAATAGGGATTTATTGGAATTATAAGAGAGATTTATTGGAATCATAAATTTGAATTGTGAATTTTTTATAATTTTAATACTTAAAATTAATTTTAGAAATTTTAATTTATATAGTAAAAAAATTATTTTAAAGATTAAATAAAATTATGATGTAATTAAAAATTATTTACCAACTAATATGGTTTATTCTTAAGATAAGGTGAAAAAAAAAACCTTAAATCTTATTGAGTAAATAGTGTGGATGTATTATTGTCCAGAATTAATTGCTAAAAACTAACTATTTAAAAACTAACACTTAATAAATTAGTTAATTAATTATAAATCACAAAAGTCTTAGATCTAAAAATTATTTAGTTAAAATATGTAAAATATTTAAATAACCCTTATATTATAATATTATCCTTGCTTTCCATTAAATTCTTTTTAATAGAAAATATAAATTCATTTTATGGAAAATGTTTGAATACCTTCTATTGAATTTTTCTTAATAGAAAGTATGCATCCATTTTAATGGATAATAGTTATTACTTCTCTAAAATATAGATTAGTTTTTTTGGGAAAATGGTAGATTAATTTTCTTTATTATTACTTTTTTAATATGATTTTAAAATATTGTAGCCATTTCTTGGCATCATGTGAATGTTAATATAAAGTGTGCTTCTAGTGAAAAATGAGTGGTATTTTAGATTTTTGAAATTAATTTATATTAATAAATGTGATTTAATTATGGAGCTGTTTTTAATGGGATGTTTAGAAGTTTTTGTTGGATTTTTTTTTGGTCAAAATTAGACAGAAAAAGTTGAGGTGAAATTTGTATTTGTGTTATTTAAACTGTTTTTTTATTGTATATATGGATTCAGCACTCTGAAAAATCCCTAAGGCAGATTTTACCCATCAAATTCTTTTTTTACTCCGTCTTCATTAACATGTCCAGATACATCTTCTTTTTTTTGTAAGTTTGGTAGGACTACATCTCTTTTATCAACATGTCCAAATACATCACCCCGATCAGAGAAGAGAATTAAACCTATGATGATTGTCTTAACCAAAACCCTGCAAGCCACTCTATGTTATATATATTAAAAATATGAATTTTATGGTTAAATATAAAAATATTGATATTTTTAATATTTTGTTATTTAAATATAATTGGATTATAAATTGCAACTAAAAGGAAAGTCAAATGTTAACTTTCCTACAGCTTTCCTATGTTAGCTTTCGTCCAGCGTTCCTCCATTCTCATTAGATACATCAAATCTGCATATGACACATAAAGATACCCATATCTATAACATGTCATAAATGGCTATCACAAATATAAATTCACCTTCCTCAGCTGCTCCCACCCTGGTTTGGTTTGTTTTCCACGCGCTTTCGTTTAGTATCCAATACCGTTATATAACACGACCCTAACCCTCCCCTTCTCCAATCTCATCTCCATCTAGGTACTCTGAGGTAGTGGAAGTCATACTGTCCATTCCATTTGTGATAGAATTCAATTCCAATTCTGTAAGATGTCTCATCACCACCATCACAAACATGAACATGAGCACCACCATCACGGAGACCATCAGAAAGAAGAGAAAATCAGAAGGCCGGAATTTTTTTACTATGGTGAACCGGCTAACCAGAGAACAGATCCGTATGTTGTGGACTACGAGAGGGCCATGAAGGAGCAGAAACATCACAAATTATTGGTGTACATGCACTTAGACTAGCTGTGTTGGTCTTAGACTAGCTGTATTGGTGTACATGCACCTAGATTAGCTTTAGTTAACCTACTACTTGCATGTGATGTGCACTTGCTTAGTTAAGTTAACTTACTGCTTGCATGTGGCACATGTACACATTAACATAAGATAAAGCACACTTAGCTTCAGTTAGCTTTAGTTATTGCATGTACAACTAAGCTTAACTTAGTTGCTTTTATGTATTTATTCCAAAAACTAATATTGGAGAATCAATTTCATTCTGTTCTCAATTCTTGCTCGCTTCCTTCCTTCTCTTGCAAGCTTGTTCATTGTTTTGCAGATCTAGATCCTTGTATCTCAAAAATCTTACATGGTATCAGAGCACAGGGATTTGTAATCAGTGCACAAGCTATTTTATTTGCAGGTTTAGAAGATTGAAGCAACAACAAAGAATGGAGTCTAAATTGGAGTTTCCACAATCGGCAATTCTTACTCCATATAATTATTTCGAATGGAAGCCAAAGATTCTACTTCATCTCAGAAGTAGAGGCTTATTTCGAATAACCATGGAAACAGAAGTTGAACCAACATTGGCAATGGAGAAAACAAGATATTTCAATCGCATGGACGGGGCCTTCAGCATCCTATGTTTATCTATCTCTCCAGAATTGCTATTTCATGTTGAATCATGTTCAACTCCAAATGAAGTATGGAAAATTTTGGAAGGATTGTTTGGAAAACAGGATGAAATGCAAGGTCACATTCTTGAAAATGAGTTAAACTCATTAGATCCGAGAAATTTTGAGAACATTCAAGATTTTTTCACAAGGTATAAAGCCTTGTTGGTTCAGCTGAAAGGATGCGGGATCGACAAATCCAAGAAAGAAAATCAGTTGATTCTTTCCATTTTATCAAAAATTGGTCCAGAGTATGCAGTATTCGTCTCTACATTCCACACAGTCAGATCTGCAACTGGTGCAGCTTGGAAGATTCCCTCACTGGATTCTTTTATTCAGTCTTTGATGCATGAGCAAGATAAGCTCATCAAAATGGGCACACTTAAAAATTCCAAGGCGCATGCACTTATTGTGCATGCAAAAGAAAAGGCAAATTCCAAAGACCATCAGAAAGGAAAAGGGAAGAAGGATTCTGATCCAAGAAAGGGAGGAAATCCCAAACCCCCTGATGGATCATCTGGCTCAAAGGAAAGGAAAGGAATGAAAGGGCAATCAATGTGCAATTATTGCCACCGTGGTTTTCATCCTGAATCTGCATGCATGAAGAAGACTATAGATCTTATGGCGCAGACACTCCAGCAACAAAATCTTGGAGACCACATTCCTGAGAATGCCAAGAAGAAGTCTGGAGAAAAAGCACCAGATCCAAGAGGTAATGGGCATGCTTTGATTGCTCTTCATTCTGCACCGCAAGAATGGATCATCAATTCAGGAGCTTCACATCATATGGCTTCTTCAAAGGAATCCTTTTCTTCTCTACATGCATACTCAGGTCCTCCCATTCTCATGGGGGATAATTCTGCAGTTGCAGCAACTGGACAAGGAAGAGTGCAATTCGAAGATGGAAGTTTTGAAAATTTCTTGCATATTCCAAGGCTTTCTATGAATCTTCTCTCAGTGTATTAGATGACACACACAGGCAGTGGAAGGAAAGTGGAATTTACCCCAGATTCCGTGAGCATTTATGACATGCAAACCAACTTGAAGATTGCATCTGGCAAGGTAAATGATCAATCTCGTCTGTATACATTTTCTGATTTTGTTCCTCAATCAGATTCTATTTTGATACTTACGCATGCAAATGAAGAAAGTAGGATTTGGCATGAGAGATTTGGGCACTTGAATTTCAGATATATGCAACAGCTTAGTAAGCAAGGGATGGTCAAAGGATTTCCAACCATTGAATTTTCAGATGGTGTTTGTAATGGATGTGCTCTTGGAAAGCATCCACAAGACAAATTCGAGAAGGGGCATGCATGGAGAACCTCTTCACCTTTGGAACTTGTACACAGTGATCTCATGGGTCCATTTCTGGTGCTTTCAATGAGCAAAGCAAGATATGTGTTGTCATTTATAGATGATTACACGAGATTCACTTGGGTTTACTTCTTGAAACTCAAGTCTGAAGTTTTTTCAACATCTAAAGATTTTCAAAGCGCGTGCGGAAAATCAGTCTAGAAAACGCATCAAGATACTCTGCACAGATAATGGGACGGAATATGTCAACAAAGATATCAAGAATCTTTGTAATGAAGCAGGCATACAATTGCAGCATACGGTTCCTTACACTCCACAGCAAAATGGCGTGGCTGAAAGGAAAAATCGATCTTTGAAAGAGATGGATAATTGCATGTTGCATGCAAGATCCCTTCCGCCGAAATTGTGGGCTGAAGCTATCAATTGTGCCTCATACATCCAGAACAGATATCCTCATAAATTTGTTACTAGAAAAACACCTTTTGAGGCTTGGACTGGCATGCAACCTGAAGTTAGTCATTTCCGCATTTTTGGATCTCGAGCATGGGCCCGCATTCCTACAGAGAAGAGAAAGGCTTTGGAGCCTCAAAGTAAAGCATGCATGTTTGTTGGATATTTTGATGAATTCAAAGGGTATAGATTGCTTGATATCCACAGTGAAGAGCTCTTTATTGAAAGGAGTGTAAAGTTTGATGAAGATATTTTGCATGCACCAACAGATGAACTTGTTACCAAGTTTCCATCACCACTAATTGATGAGTATGCAGATGAAACTTTAGATCAAAATTCTGATGAGGATGAGTCTTTTCCTGTGACCCCTGTTGGACAACCAGTTGTTGAACATCGAGATCATACTTCCACATGTAGTTCGGAAGACTCTCGGCCACCTTCAACACAAAAATGGCACAACATGAGTGATATCCTTGATGATCCTGCCTTTGTCCCTCTATTTGAGGAAGATCCACAAGCACTCTTAGCTATGGAGCCATCCATGCCCATGCATGCTTATATGATGCATGGATCTTATCCACAAACTTATGCAGAAGCAAATGGGCATCCTGAATGGAAAGTCGCAATGGATGAGGAATATAACTCTCTCATTGAGAACCAGACTTGGGATTTGGTTCCACTACCTTCCAATCGCAAACTTGTGAGGTGAAAGTGGGTTTACCAGACCAAGAAAGCGTCAAATGGCCAAGTTAGTCGATATATTCTCAATTCTTGCTCGCTTCCTTCCTTCTCTTGCAAGCTTGTTCATTGTTTTGCAGATCTAGATCCTTGTACCTCAAAAATCTTACACAAACAGATGGAGCATGTAGTGGAAATAGGAGCAGTCTTTGCGGGAGCGTTTGGAATGGTAAGATATAATTTGAGCCCATAATCTCAATTTTTAATCCATATATAGACTTGAATGTATTATGATATACCATAGGTAATTCTAGTGTAGATCTCTTTGTAATTAGACAACACAGGGTGGGATTTGACCCTATGATCTAAGGTTTAGACAATACAGGGTGGGATTTGAACTTGTGATCCAGAGGTTTTTTGGTTTGGTTTATAGATAATATATTTTAGAGATAGGAAATTTCAATAATGTGATTCAATAGTTACGTGAAGTTTGGTTCCACGCGTCTTTTGGTCTATTCTAAAAATAAGTCAACTTATTAGTACTAATGGGTATCTCTATCTATGTAATTTATGGATGCAGTATGAGATGTACGAAGCAAAGAAAGATCCAGAGCATGCTCATAAGCATATGATTGAGGCCGAGATTGTAGGAGCTGCTGCAATGGGAGCAGCAGGATTCACCTTCTACGAGCATAAGCAGGTGAAGGAAGGTCATGGCGAAAAACATCATCACGGCCACCACCATCACCACTAGCAGGCCACTACCAGTGCTTAAATGCATTTAAAATAATTGATTTCTTTAGTCATGTAATTGTCACTGATTCAGTTTCGGCCTTCATTGATTGTATTCGGTGTGGTGTTATATGATTCAGATGGAATCGCAGTCAGACTGTCCTCTTCCATCTTTTCCTCTCACACTGTTTTCTCGTAGGTGTTTTTCAGATCCATAAGATCTATTCAGTCAGTTTGTTTTGTGAGGATGAGAAAGTTTTTATCATGAATAATCAATCATATTGTGTAACTATTGGTATTATTATTGTATAACTATTGGTACTATTGAGTTGAGGGGCTTATTTAACAGCTTAGTAATATGCGAAATAAGATGTGAAGTAAGATGTGATGTGTAACAACATTCATCAAAATTGAAATTTTGTTTATATTGACCAAAATAAAATTAAAAAAAATTATACAAAATATATAGATAATATTGGCTTATAAAAAAATTACAGGTGAAGAAATTGGATCTTTCTCAACTCATGTTAGATCGGTATTTAAGATGGATCTATGTTGGTGGTAAATATGGAGCTTGTGATTTCTTCATTATTGTTTCAATCCTTTGCACTAGACTAGTTGTAATCAGTAGACAATAAACCTCAAACAATTTAGCTAAAAGCCTACTGCCCCACACAACAAGGAACAATGAGGATAGACACATTTAATAAGGGTGATACAAAACAACATGGAATTATGAACCATTTCATTTATGCTAGTTTAAAGAGGCTACAATTTTGTGTTGGAAATAATGAAAACATGAGGGTAGAAATTTCTATTTTTGGAAATTCAAGTTACAGCTGTCAAGTTTTAGGATTTTAGGTGTTCCTATAGTTTTTGAGTTGTCAATTTTAAAATTTTGAGTGTTTTAGAAGTTTTTGATAATGCTGATCAAAAATAAATTCAAACACTCTTAAAATTAGATTTCTTGCAATTTTTTCATCAAATTCCAGCATCCCCCCAACACTATCGAGTGCCTCAGTAGTTTTTGATGGTGTTGAATCTATTTCCACCATAAAAAAAAAAAAATGATTCAAACACTCCAACTAAAAAAAAAAAAAAAAAAAAGAATAATAATATTTACAAGATTCTGATAAAAACTTGAGGTCATATGATGCTCCAAAATGGATTAAGCCTAAGGTTATTTTCATATTTTTCAATAAAATTCTACCATGAATTAGGAACCAACCTAATTTGGTCATAATGTTCCCTAGCCAAACCCTTCTATTCGACCAAGTATATTTCCCTCTTTTGTTTAATGTCCATTAGATCCTAGCATGATATCATGTTCTCTACATTTTCTCAATTTACCTATATAACAATTCTTCTTCATTTTTCCTCTTCAGAGAAGACCAAATTGAACTCTCTTATTATAATACTATTATTGATAGAAATGGAATCCTTTTATTTCAGTTGAAGTTTCTCAACACTCATATATATATATATATATATATATATATATAGGAGGATTGGCCTATATCTCTAAGCACCAACCTTGTGAAGATCCAATGTTGTAATAATGGATTTAACTAACTCAAAATGGGATCAATTCCATATATACGAATTCCTCAAAAAGCTCCTTTGAAACTCAGTACTATTCCTTGGGGCTCCTTTGGAACTCAGTACTATTCCTTAACATTCTTTCCATTTCCTATTACGAATTTACAACCATCCTCTAGATTTCACTTTTATATGAGAAGGATGGTTGAATTCTCAAATTTTATTATGTCCCTTAAAGCTTCTATTTTGTATTTGCTACCCATCGGGCCTACTATTTCAAGAGACTATTTTCATCATTTCACATTTGTGGGTTTAGAGTTGTCACTTAATTGGACCACTAATGGCACTTGTTTTTATGGAAATTTTACAGAGTAAAATTTTGATCCATATTTTAATGAACTTTCTATGGAACTCTAAATCCACAATATTTTAGCTTTGTTGATTGTTTCCTCCCTCTTTTATTTAACCAATTTTATTCTTCACTTCTTAGGAAGGTGTTCCACTTCAATACCTTCTTCTTCCTATTTTTGAAGTGCTTTGTTTCTCATGGGTACACCATTGGTTGAAATTCTTCATGCATTTCCCAAAGGGGGTCACTCTTAGGAGTGGGCAATTTTTCCACTTGAGAATCCATATAAATTGGAGGTGCAAAAGATTATGAGGGAAGCTTCCAACTTTTTTTTAAACAATTTTCCATTGTTTTCTAATGGAACATGCATAGGAGATGTCATTTTACAATATTTTGCAAAATTTCCATATTCATGGCATGATTTCCACTTGAACGATAACTACTTATAATCCATTTTTTGTTGTTAGTCCCAATTATCGAGTTTCAAGGTTATTGAAAAAGTACCTATCTCTAAGTCCACTTCCATGCATATTTCTATACATGCAAAAATTCTCGATCTAGGTTCATATTTCAATGTAGTCCCCTTGGGTATTTCTGATGGAACTTATGCATTTGTCAATCCAACAATGCAAATGAAAATGAGGCATTCTAACTTAGACTGGCATTATTGAAGGCCACCAAATTCGAGATCAAATTTAGAAGTCCACCTATTTAAGTACATACCTCTTGATCCATGAAATATGACTCATTTTTTAAGATGATATCTTGATATTCTTTCAATTTAAATAGAAATGCATAGAAAAATCTATTGCAAAAGCAATAAGAAAGCCTATCTCTTATCATATCCATCCAATTTCTCTGCATCCAAATCCACAAATTTCGAAGAGGGACAAACCATTTTGAACTAATTGATAAGAACTTTCTTAGTTAGAGTCAAATCTTTGAGATAGGAGATTGCATCCAAGGTCTTGACTTCAATAATTTTCTCAATTTTTTAACAAACTTAGAGGTGGCAACTTTTAGAAGGCTTGCCAAGGGAAGCAACCAAGCACTAAAAGGTCATCACTTCAATATAAGGAAGCGAGGAACTAACTCCCTTCCAAATCCATGTCCAATAGGACCAAAGGATGAGCAAGAATCAAATAAGGGAGCATTTAGGGCTAGCAAAAGGGCTTAGTAAAAGGGAGTAGGGAGATGACATAGATCCTATGAAATATTTTTACTAGATTTTTCCCTTCACTCTTTCCACTTCTTGAGTTTCTACATTATTAAATTCACTCCACAACAAGTAGGGGGGTGTCTAAGAGTTCAATAAAGAAGCAACCCCATAAATTCACTCTCTAATTAGGAAGAATTAAGGCATATACATTATCTGCCTTAAACACTTGGTTGTTAAATAATACAAAATCCACATTAAGAAACATCAGGTTTGTCTCATGTCCAATTATAAAAATAACCAATTTAGGGGACACTTAATTGGCAACCTTGACTTTTAGGTCTACATGGATAGTAAGAAAACAACAACATTCACTGAAATTATCTAAAGCCGTGACTTTATATCAATAACTTAACTACATTAACTTATTGTAAACATAAAACATCTAATTAAAAATGATCATAAATTCTTTGAAAAATATATTTACCACTTAGGATGCTTGCCCTATAACACTGATGATATTTACCACTAAGTAATTATATTTTTTTGGAGCTATTATAGGGCCAAGCACATGAGTTAATTCATCTTTCTCAATTTGTGGGGTGAGTTAATTCATCCTTCTCAATTTATGAGGTTAACCTAACCTAGGTATTTGTACGAGTGAAGCCATTTCAGCTTAGAGTAGAGTTGTGTTGCGACAAGATTTTGTGACTCCAATATACATTTTTATTCATCAACAAACAATCTTTTCTCCTGTAATTAGGACTTTAAAAACATAAATAATCATTTCTATTCATCAACCAACAATCTTTTCTCCCGTAATTAAGACTTTAAAAACATAAATAATTATTTGCTAGATTTGTGTTAGATTAACTAATAGAAAACCTCACGTGGACCATTTAAATATTCATAAACTCTTTATGGTATTTTGAGAATCTAAATCAATTCCAAAAAATTTCCAAACCATGTAAGCAACTCCAAGGACTCAATCCAAAAACAATAATATAATTACCCAACTTGACTCAATCCCGAAGAAATAAACTTTATTTATAAAGAATAACTCATACCATTGACATAAAATAATTAAATATTTCAATTCATATAAAGGCCATCAGTAATAATTACTTGGCAATGTATTTCTTCCTAAACAAACCCTGGGTTAAGGTTTACATGTATGTACACCATTCTTACAACTATTCCTTCTTGAAAACTTTTCTAACAACTAACATTTATGCCAGGCCCATTCAAAACAGTGCCGATGATATTAAATTTGGTTGCTTGAATTCTTCAACGCTGAACCCACCCAGGTAATCCTTTGCGTAAAAACCATTAAATGGAAATTCCCCTCTGAAAAAAAAAAAAAAACATAAAAACAAAACCATCTTTCGACCCGAGCGTTAGAAAGTAATCATCGGTTAGATCTTCCATAGATATGCATTATCTTAAAAAAACACAATATTTTATATTCCGGATACGCAATTTTTTATGTAGAATGGGTGGTAGTTGATTTGTTATTTATTTTGGAGTTTTTTTAGTATAGTTTTTTTTAAGTTGAATTTGTGTGAGAGATTTATTGGAATTATAAATTTGAATTGTAAATTTTTTATAATTTTAATATTCAAAGGAATTTTTAGAAGGTCTAATTTATACCGTAAAAGTTTTATTTTAAACATTAAAAAATTATGATTTAACTAAAAATTATATAGATAAATGTTTTTAGGATTAATTATATCATTAGGATTTGTTTTAAACCAAATGTAGTTCATGACAATGCAAATAAAAACCCATAAATTTTATTGAATAAATAGTGATTACCAGGAATTAATGGCTGAAAACTAGCTGTAAATCTTATTAAATAAATAATGTGGATGCATCATTGCTTGCTAAAAACTAACAGTTTAAAATTTAACAGTTAATAGATCACAAAAATCTTAGATCTAAAAATCATTTAGTTAAAAGATGTAAAATATTTAAATAACCCTTACATTATAATCTTATCATTACTTTCCATTAAATTCTTTTTAATAAAAAATATGGATTCATTTTTATTAAAAATGTTTGAATACTTTCCGTTGAATGTTTGAATACTTTCCATTGAATTCTTCTTAATAGAAAGTATGCATTCATTTTAATGGAAAATAGTTCATTACTTCCCTAAAATATGGATTATTCTTTTGGGGAAATGGTTGATTAATTTTCATTAATTTTTTTTAATATGATTTTAAAATATTTTAGGCATTTCTTGGCATCATGTGAATGTTAATATAAAGTGTGCTTTTAATGAAAAATGAGTGGTATTTTAGATTTTTGAAATTTATTTATATTAATAAATGTTATTTAATTATGGAGTTGTTTTTAATGTTATTTTTTACCAGAATTGAACAGAAAAAATTGAGATGAAATTTTGATTTGTATTATTTAAACTGTTTTTTTTATTACATATATGGATTCAGCACTTTGAAAAATTTATAGGGCATTTCGAGTGTGCAAAGTTGACCCATCAAAACTTGTGATTTCAATAAATTCTTTCTAAATTAAAAAAAAAAATATTTGGAAAAATAAATCAGAAAACTTTTCAAAAAATCACATTAAAAAACAACTAGTTTAATTTAAACTAAATATATTCATTTTTAAGATGTGGTTAACCTATAATGTAGTGCTTCCCAATAAGAGAACATACACCTTAAATTAAATTTGATTTAAGCAAGTTATTTTCAACATGGTTTTTTACACTATTCTTGATGCTAGCATATTTAATAAATATGATAATATTTAACATTAAATTATATATTTTTAAATATTTCTTTTAGGTGCTTAGGGGATTTTTAGGTAGAATAATATAAAATGTTTAATTAAAAATTTAAATGGATTTAATTTTGATTTTTTTCAACCAATTTACAACTAGATCATAACCTAATCAATTTTTTATACATCTGAAATTTTTTAAATTTTTGGTCAAGTTCATATGGAAATTTGGGCTTTGGAGATTCTTAAGATAACTCCCACACAAAATTTCTTTAACTAATTATGTGTTCAACCTAAGACATTATTGGGTATTTTTTTGTTTAGGAATGACCATCCTTGACATAAAGACTTCTTAACTATAGTTAACTTACATGGTCATTGGGACCAGCAAGAGTTGTGTAAAGGCTAAAGAAAAAAAGAAATTATTTTAACTTCCAATGGAGTTCATGATAATTAGTCCTTAGCTGAGCAATAAGAATTTTGGCTCTCCAAGAAATATTAACCCCTATGTAGTTTTTTTGTTGATGATTATGAGTGGGATTAAGCTCTTCAATATAGTATTTTTTCTTTCTCCCTATCTCCTTATCCCAAGTACAACTTATCCCTAAATTGTAATTTTATGTTGTTTTAAATATATTTTTAATTATAAATAAATTTAATTTAAAAACATCTTCTATTATTTAGTCAAATTGTAATTTTATGTTTTTTTAAATGTTTATTTATTTATTTATGTATAAATAAATTCAATTCACTTATAACATTAAAATCATGCGATTGGAAAAAATATTTAGTTAGGAATGGTAGTCACTTATAACATTAAAATTATGTGATTGGAAAAAATGATTTAGCCAAAAATAGTAGTTTGAGCAACATTTGTCAAACAGACATAGGCACAAGTATGAGATTGTTGCAACCCTAAATACATTTTCTCCTCTACATTCTCTACCTTTTAGGTTGTTATCTTTCCTTTTGTACAACATTTTTGCAATAACATTATAAACATATTCTATTTCTTCCATATATCTTTATATCTTCAAAAGCAATTACTAATTAATAGCTTGCTTGTTATCTAAATCTTGCCACTAATATTATAATCATAAGAGTCAATTTGCAACCCTCTTCTCATAAACATCCTAAACCTAAATCTATGTTCTACAATAAAGGTCACTTTGATCGCATAAAATATCAGATAAAATTTCATTTGAAAAAATAAAAAAATATCTCTGATAAAAGGGTTGATTGATGTTGCGTGGAAAATGGTTCATACTCCCTCCCTTCTAGAAGAAATGAGTCCATGTCCTCCATAAATTCACGCGAGGACTAGTGAACGTTTATTTTGCATGATGATTGCGTTGTTGAGTGAAAAAGCAAAATATGTTTTTATTAGTTGGGTTTGACCTAAACGAGATGTGAGATAAGATTTGAATTGCGTTGTTGAGTGAAAAAGCAAAATATGTTTATATTTATATTTAAAAATAACATTCATATTATTGATAAAGCTATTCATATTTATATTTAAAAATATAAATATAAATATTCATATTATTGGTAAAGCTATTCATATTTATATTTAAAAATAACATTTAAATAAGGAAAGGAATTGAATTCATCAATTAAACATTTAGGAGTATTTTAATAGCGTATTTCCTCACATTCTATTCAAAAAAGCATATATGCGTTTCGTCCCCCTATATGAGTACGATACAAGGTCCCATCTCATCAGAAGCAGCTGGCCTTGGTCACCGATCGGTGTCCATAAAACGAGGCACCTGTGGAAGGGGATGTCCAAAATATGGTCCCTTAGAAGTACGCCCTATACTCGTTATATAGGTCTGTATCTTTTAAGTTGACTCATGGACAAAATTATCTGAATTATTAAATTTAATGAAAAATTTAATTTAAAGTTAGAGAATTTAATTTAAAATTTCAACTCTAACAATAAATAATTTGCCATTAAATATAGTTAAAATTTATTTCAAATGTTTAATTAAAACTATTTATATTATTGAAATTATCTAAATTATTAAATTTAATGGAAAATTTATAAGGATTTTGGATTTTGGAACATGTCTTAAAACTGCTTGTGGTTGGCTAAGAGCAAGTCTTCCTAAGATGTAAGGAAACACATTAACAATCAAGACTCAAAACGATCTAGTGGGAGTAAAAGCATGTCTTTTTATGGACAACCAGCAGGTCATTCTAGGTGAAGTGATTTTTCTTGAATAACGGTGATGAGTCAATGGACCACCAGTGATTCTAAGTGGAGTGATTTTTCTTGAATAATGGTGATGAGTCAGCGTACTTCCACAGATAGCAGTCAGAGATGGTTGTCCTCATTGCAAGTTTGACAACAAAATTATGATAAATTTTCCCATTGTTTAAAAAAAATACAATTTCTCCTCATTCTTACTAAATTAAGAATAATGATTAAGTAAAGAAATGGTAGTTTTGCTTTAAAAATGGTTTCGATAGTCAATGTTGTAACTAACTTTTGATGAATGAAGGAAACCATGTCAAACTAGATATATCACATCACATTTTCATGTAAAGAAAAACGATACCGTATCCAATTGGATACGCGTAGTCTACTGAGGCCGTAGTTTACCATATTTATGATTGATTTGGAACATGACATTGTTTCGTGACTTTTTTTATTCTCAAAAAAGGTTACCAGTTACCATCACCATGACGTGAGCGGGACAGCATCAGGATCATTGAATAAGTGGACAAAAAAAAGGTGGGCGGCCGCCTCTAATTCACGCAACTGACGGACGTATTTGTGTGAATTCCTGCCGCGTAGTTTAAAAAGGCCGCGTTTTGTCCCAGAATTCCGGCAGATTTCTGCCGTCCGGGCCAAAACGCGGCCAACTCCATTTTCTCCCCCTTTGGTTTTTTGTAAATTTTGCTATAAAAGGAGTCTGGGGCTTCGATTATTGCAAGAGTTTGCAAACATTTGCAAGCTAAAGATGGAGGGTTGCATCCATTATTACCGAAGATCTTTTCAATCAAATGTTGAAGTACAAAGATGACAGCAGATGCAAAGCCAATGGATTCTACTCATACGCTGCTTTCATAGCGGCTGCCAATGCTTTCCCCGGCTTCGGCACCGCCAGTGATGTCACTACTAACAAAAGAGAGTTGGCTGCTTTCTTTGGCCAAACCTCCTACGAAACCACTGGTAATATTTACATTTCGATACCCATTCATTAATTATGTGAACTGATTTTTACTTGACTTTAGTTAGCGAAGGAATTATATAAATTTAAATTGGGTTTTAACAGGCGGGTGGCCGTCAGCTCCAGATGGACCGTACGCGTGGGGTTACTGCTTTAAAGAGGAGGTAGGAAGTCCTCCCGTGGTGTACTGCCAGGCATCCTCCCAATGGCCCTGCGCATCTGGAAAGAGCTACTACGGACGAGGACCTATTCAAATATCATGGTCAGTCATGTATACTAATTATATCTTCTTTTAAATTCTTTTAATGGACCTTCAACTCTCTAATGTTCGTATTGATTTGTTTTGGGTTTTTCAGGAACTACAACTATGGACCGGCCGGGAAGGCAATCGGATTCGATGGCATAAACAACCCCGACATTGTTGCTAGCGATGCCACAGTTTCTTTCAAGACGGCAATCTGGTTCTGGATGACCGCGCAATCTCCCAAGCCTTCCTGCCATGACGTCATGACCGGGCAATGGACTCCGTCCAGCAGCGACAGCGCCGCCGGCTGGGCACCCGGGTATGGAGTGGTGACCAACATCATTAACGGTGGGCTAGAATGCGGGAAAGGCAGCGACTCGAGCCAGGAGGACCGCATCGGCTTCTACAAGCGATATTGTGACATTCTTGGCGTCAGCTATGGATCCAACCTGAACTGCAACAATCAAACGCCGTTCGGATCCTAATCTCAACTTCACTTCATCAAAACTCAGTCACTGTCGTATGTAACTAAGGAATAATACGGTCCATGGATGTGACCAGATGAGATCATGGATAAATAATAAAAATGAGGAATAATACAGTCCACTCATATAATCGCCCCGTGTCTTTATGTATATCTGTGAATGAATAATATGACGAGGTCATGGAGATTGATTCTCCCCCATGGAGGTTGTTTTCAAAGAATTCACTATGCACTAAATGCCTATTCTAATCAATATATGGATTTTATTGGGGTTATTTTTGTTTAATTATAAATTTAAATTATTTAATTCGTAAAATAAATTTATTTATATTTAAAAAATATATTTTTAATAATATATTTTTATGTAATAAATTTATTAACTTAAAAAAAATACATTTTAAATAATAAAAATTATAAACTTATTTTCTATAACAAGAAATATATATATATATATATATATATTAATTTCACTAAATAAAAAAAAATATTTATTATTTTTCCACGTGTTTCTCCTTTCTTGGATTACAGATAAGCATAAATTGTTGACTGTCTCTTCGTCAAGGGTTTTACCACAATTCAAACCAGAAATAAATATTATTTGGTTAAACCTATTATCATAAATATGTACGGTCTAAAATAGATATAAAAAGATAAGAAATCATTAGGAAGAATGTTTTAAATGAGCATAAGTTTGATCACACTACACTACTGTCTAAACATGGACATAAAAATGTTGCCATAGTTGGCCAAAATAAATACTCAGTAATTCCATATGAAATAGTTTTGAAAGGAGTTGTTTAATTAGATGGAGAAATTGTCAGGAGGCTTAAAATTGGTTGGAATATAGGCCAAAATTTTTTAAGAAATTTTACAGTAATAGTGTTTGAAACATGATTTTGATGGTGGAAATGGATTCAGCATCATCAAAAACTTAAGTTTAATAGTTATAATGTAGATTTACAAAAATCCCTACTAGATTTTTTTTAAATCTTACAAATATTTTCATAATTTTAAGAGTAAAAATTTCCATAGTTAAACTACGGCATCCTAAAAAACACACAAGGTCTGTTAAGGCCGCCATCGGCTCGACTGACCTTTTGAAACGGGAGCCAAAGGAAATAAGTACTATTGGGAATTTGATAAGGGCAAGCTCACCCTCACTCTACCGGGCCTCTCCTCGACCTCGTAACCTCGTTATCCAGAGTGTAAGGTCTTGATGCATTTCTGTTCCAAGCGCACGCGTTGGTCTTTGCCTTTCAGTAGGCATTCTAAATCTCAAGAGTGTGTAGTCCGGTATAACTACGCGGAACGCCCGAAAACCGGTGCACTTTATTGATTAGGAGAAACGCCCAAAAGCTTATTCTCTCAAGGTTTAGTAGCTTCTGCGCTGATTCTAGGTCTGATTCAAATTTATCTATTGTCAATTCCTCAACAATGGATCTAAGGTGTGCATGAAAGAATGCTTGTTCTATATCTATCTATATAGATAGAATAGGTAGAATGCCTGTTCTTCGGGTCAACTTCTTCATGAATTTCTCCTTCCTCGCGAGGCATGCTTAATGGAGCTTCTTCTTCTTTAGGAGGTGAACTAGGTGGTGGAGATTGTGAAAATATTGCTCTCCTTTTCTTTGGCTCCTTTTGAGACCCTTCTGCTTCCACCAGTTTTCCTTCTCCTCTTTTGAGCTTGAGCCTTGTAAGCATCTAAAACTTGCAAACAGTTAAACCATTTTTTGCACTAAACAACACCAGAGAATAAACCTTGCTCTAAATCCAATTTGATCTGAAATGACTGTATTAGTTTTGTTGTGCTAAGTGTCTTTCAGTTTATAAAACATGTGCATAATTGCCTCTTTAGTTTGCATAAGGATTAAGGTGTTTGACCATGAATTATAGATGATTTTTAGTGAATTAGAAACATTAAACAAGCTTAAATAACAATGAAAAGCAGTGTAAAACAGAGAAATAAGTCACCACATGAAATCTACATATCAGGCATGATGAAGTAATTCATCCCTCCTGGGCTACATCTGCTAGTCCAACTCCCAATGGCATGTCCATATTTCATTATGCTCAAAATTTTGCTATTAAATGTAGTTAAAGTGCTCTATTGGTTGTTTTCACTGCACCAATGGCTCCATAATTCTCCAATTAGTAAAAAATGACTCTTCATTCACTCAAAATGGTCGAAAATTGGGCATCCTACACTTTTTCCCAGTATCTCTTAGGAAAGCTCCACTAAAAGTAGAGAACTCCAGTTAACTGGAGTTAAAAAGGACATACCCACCAATTTAGGTGCACCTCTATCCTTTTCCACCGAATTTACGGCTACAATTAAAAGTCACGGTTTGGGCAGTGGCCACATGCGCACCCCCAAACTGGTGGTTACAAAATAGTTAGCGGAACTTGCGTTGGAAACTGCAGTTAATGGTTTGACCTGCAGGTTTTGTTGTTGAGTTAATCTAAGTTCTCCGCGCAAAGTTTGGTGTCGTTAAACCATTGCCATATGACAATGTTGCGGGGACCGCTGGTGGTTCCCAACCCCCAAATGTGTTTGTAATACAACTTAAATACAACCTGTCACCTATTGATGTTAAGAACCAATGCGTAGCGCGGGTGGTAAGGTTTGTGCATGCCCGGCGGGAGGTCTGGGGGTCGAGCCCTGCGGACCCTCAACTAAATTTAAATATATTGTTTCAGGGCCACGTGGTGGCCTCAGGGCTGGCCACGTGGCACCTTCTGATTGGATCTTCAACCCGTACCCAAATAGTACAATGACACTTGTCAATCAGCAATTGGTCCAGTGGAAAGGAATATTTCGAGGAATATTCTATTTTTCTAATTATACATTCCACTTTACTGAGTGTGCATCCCAGTCAAAGCTGGTCAAACTGTCGCAATTTTACCTATTTGGTATTTCGGTCAGAACGCGACATCTTCCTCATACGACATCAGTTTTTTGAACCATTCGCGATGCCGAAATCAAGAAGACGAGATCTACGCAACCATCATGGTTTTAACCCAACTTTGTAACTCTGAATTTTGAGCAAAATTTATGAACTCCTAATCAAATATGTAGTCTTCAAATTTAGGAATTCAAGATAGGATATTACTTCCATCTAGAGTCCCACAATGACTTATCCTCCCTAACCTACTTCTGCTCTCATCCTTTCCATCCTCTGCTATAATATGTTATGGCATCGACTATGCCAAACTAAACACTTATATAACCAAGATGGAAGAAGTGTTGAATATATCAACCTAACTTCCCCATAAAGAAACTGAAAATTTCCATCACACATCTATGGGAGTGTATCCATCATTGACCTCCCATGATTCCAAGCTTAGAGGTTACATAGTGGGAAATGCCTCCACCCCTCCAGAAATAATTAGGGTCAGCACCCTAACATGGAACACTATACAATGTTTGTTAGAAGCTTGTTATCGAACAATGTATTCAAACAGTCATGCCACTTGCAATATGCACCTTAACCCATTTCATAATAGTGCATATCAAGTAGATAGAAAACTATAATAGAACAATGTGCATCATGCATTTCCTCACTAAATGTATCAATGTATGTTAAGCTTCATTTTAGCCAGAAAACCATTTGGTAAGCCATAGATATTTTGTGATTAAATATCTAATGTTAAATTATTATGTAAATTAAAACTCCTCATAGTCACATTTTATTATTGTGGTACACTTTGTCTCTTATACATACACCGAGGATACCTAGTCCTAACATCATCAAATATTTTATTGTACATTGTATAGTTTACAAAAGTAGGTATCCCCCTTGAAAGGGATTGTAATTATTGGTTATTTTCATTTTAGGGTGCAAAGATCATCATTTGGTATCAGAGCTCATGATCCTAGGGATGTGTTGCTTCAAATATGTAATTGTGACATTTTCACTATGAAGTATTTATTTTGGAGGTTTCATATGGTGAACCTTGGAAAATAATGAGAAGACATCACAAAAATATTTGGTTCAATTTTTATATATTCGTTCATTATATTTTCAGAGATATTATCCAAGGAAGTTAGGGTTTTTGAATGCTCCTAAAATATGTCTTAAATAGGTCAGTTAAGTATTTTCACTATAATATTTTTTCTATGAGGATTCAAATCATGAAACATGGACAACATTGAGGATTCAAATAATAACTCATTAATCAACTGAACAATACAACAGTTAACTATAGTGAATGGCAGTTTCAGTGGAGACCAGTGGAGAGATAGGTGAAAGGGCAAGATAGACTATCTGTGGTGACTATAGTGATGCATTGATTGCATCACACACTCAGTGGAGATGCCAATGAGGACTGCGCAGTCAAGGATGGAGTAATTCGAATTCATTCAGAGCTATTCTTCAGCAGAGATTGCGCAGTGGAGGCAGGCTAGCAGGTGGCATAGATCAGTGCATGGATTTGCAAGATTGGGCCCGATTAGTGTATGATGATTGTACTGTACTGAGAGCTTGTGATAAGCTTTGTATGTTTGTATGAGATTGTCATATGATCTCCATGTTACATAATATATAGTTGGGGTTTTCAGCTTCAGGTTTTCCCAGTTAACAACTGGGTTATGTGCGATTGAATATTTTTGTTTATACTTCACATGTGTGTGCAATTAATTTTTCCGCAAAAGATTAACAAGTGGAAAGATTTAGTATCTTGCATAAAGTTAAATAGTGTGAGATCAGGTGGATCTTGGACATATGCATGCTTAGTGCATATAATTTCTACAAATATAAAAAAAACTTATATGATTAACATTAACAATATTATTAAAATTAAAATATATCCTTATAATATAAATCCAAGACATAACTATAACAAAAACCCTATATAATATAACAATATTGTTAAGATTAAAAAATAATGGTATGATATTGAAACAATATTATTAAGACTCAAATACCCAAAACTTTCATGCTTAAGTTTATAAGCATCATAAGCATTGGTATCTAAACATACTTTTCCTTAAGAAATTCGTAAATGAGCTTTTAATTTCATCAATCATGTTTTAATATATATAGTTGTGTGAGTTTGTTATTGTTTCCATGTAAGTTCTATTCTTATAAAGAGACACATTAACTACATATAAATTCCAAAAGTAGACACCTTATGGTTTAAAATTAAATAAATAAATTATTATAAATTTGGATAGCCAAACACACATACCTAGATGGAAAATATTTTGATAGCAAAGAATTATTTTCCTTTAATTGCACTAGTAATTCTATATAATAAATAGATTATCATAAGTATGATATCCAAAGAGACATCTCCTGGTGGAGAAATTTTGACATTATAGAAATGTCAATTTTTAAATTGTACCCATTTTGCAGTAATAAATATATTTTATTACCCAATCAACTTACTTTTGAAATAAATCATAGTTTGAAAAAAATGATAATTAACTATATATTAATTTTTAAATAAAACAATAATATTCAATTATACCTCATCCTTTAATAGCATTTACGTGTGTAATGTTTTTTCAATATTTTTTGTTGAATTTGGAGCATTTCTCTTGGAGTTTCCACCCTTGAAAATACAAGTGGACCTAACTCTCTATTTTCTAAGAGCTCTTTAATTAGGTTCATCTCTCTTTTCTTTTGTGTTCTTGGATTTTAAACTATATTTAATATGAATTACATTACACATATCAAAGAGGAAAAAATCATTAAGGCACATGAGAAATATTATAACCCTGCGAACCACCTTAGAATGAATTTCTAACAAACATAAATCGATTGCAAATTTAAGTGGCTCCTATGAAGAAAACCTCTTCCATCCCCTCTAATATTTATTTTTCATGTATAAAATCAATAACCCAAAAATCAATTATCCCTTGACCAACCCACTTCCACTTCACCCCTCCCCCCACCCCCAACCTATGCCCCATAGGCCATGTGGCCTACCACCCATCCACGAATATGTCTTTGAAAATATTTTTGAATGTGAACCACCTTAGAAGGAATTTTCAACAAACATAAATCAATTTCAAATTTAAGTGGGTCCTATGAAGCAAATCTTTTCCATCCCCTCTAATATTTAGTTTTCATGTATAAAAACAATGAACCAAAAATCTAATATCTCTTGACCAACCACTTCCCCTTTACCCCTCCCCCCACCGCTAACTTATGCCCCATAGGCCATGTGGCCTACCACCCATCCACGAACATGTCTTTGACAATATTGTTGCACAAGTAAATGTCACTTTAGTGAAAAAAAGGGAATGAAAAGTTATTTATGACTAAGTATGCATAAAACACATGTGAATTTTTCCATATGCAACATAAGTCTAACTATAAATGATTTTTTTATAAAATTAAACTAATTTTAACCACTAACTAAGTCAATAACAACACCCACTACCCTTATAAACCACAAATAATATGTAATTGATATAAAAATTGCTTTATAAAATCTTAATACCACCTTTTAAGATAATTTTTTTTATGCAGAATGCCCCCATGTAGTTTAGCTTGAATAATAAGTTTAACTACTAAAATACTTATAATTAAAAATATCTACATGATTTTTAAGTTTAGGTATAACTATAAGAAAAACTTATATTATTAAAATTAAAAATATTATTAATATTAAATCTACCCTTGTAATATAAATCCAAGACATAACTATAACAAAACCCCTATATAATATCAACAATATTGTTAAGATTCAAAAATATTGGTATGATATCAATAATATTATTAAGACTCAAATACCCAAATCTTTCATGCTTAAGTTAATAAGCATCATAAGCATTGGTATCTAAACACACTTTTGCTTAAGAAATTTGTAAATGAGCTTTTAATTTCACCAATCATGTTTTAATATATATAGTTGTGTGAGTTTGTTATTCTTTCCATGTAAGTTCTATTTTTATAAAGAGACATATTAAGAGGTTATAAACTCCAAAAGTAAAGTAAATGCACTATGATTTAAAATTAAATAAATAAAGAGACATATTATCTACATATAAACTCCAAAAGTAGACACCCTATGGTTTAAAATTAAAAAAATAAATTATTATAAATTTGGATAGCCAAACACACATATCTATGGAAAATATTTAGATAGCAACGAGTTTTTTTCCTTTAATTGCACTAGTAATTCTTTATAATAATTAGATTATCATAAGTATGACATCCAAATACACTTCTCCTAGGGCAGAAATTTTGACAGTATAAAAGTGTCAATTTTTGTAAATGATAATTAACTATATATTAATTTTTAAATAAAAAAATAATATTCAATTATACCCCATCCTGTAAATGATTTATTTATTATTACAGGATGGGGTATAATTGAATATTATTTTTTTATTTAAAATATCTTTCATTAGTTTCATCTCTCATTTCTTTTGTTTTCTTGGGTTTTAAACTATATTTTATATGAATTAATGATCATTAAATTGTGTTCTTGGGTTTTAAACTATAGATATGTATCAGCAGTCAGTTTTATTCTAAGAGATCTTTCATTAGTTTCATCTCTCATTTCTTTTGTGTTCTTGGGTTTTAAACTATATTTTATATGAATTAAATTACACATATCAAAGAGGAAAAAATCATTAAGGCACATGAGAAATATGATAAACCAATGAACCACCTTAGAATGAATTTCTAACAAACATAAATCGATTGCAAATTTAAATGGGTCCTATGAAAAAACCTCTTCCATCCCTTCTAATATTTAGTTTTCATGTATAAAATAAATGAACCAAAAATCAAATATCCCTTAACCAACCCACTTCCCCTTCACCTCTCCCCCCACCCCTAACCTATGCCCCATAGGCCATGTGGCCTACCACCCATCCAGGAACATGTCTTTGACAATATTGTTGCATGTGAACCACCTTAGAATGAATTTCCAACAAACATAAATCATTTTCAAATTTAAGTGGTTCCTATGAATAGTAAGTTTAGCTTGAATAATAAGTTTAAGTAATGATTTTAAGTTTAGATATAACTATAAAAAAAACTTATAAGATTAACATTAACAATATTATTAAGATTAAAATCTACCCTTATAATACAAATCCAAGACATAACTATAACAAAAAAACCTATATAATATACAAACAATATTATTAAGACTCAAATACCCAAATCTATTAAAAAATACTAGTATGATATCAACAATATTATAAGACTCAAATACCGAAATACCAACAATATTATTAAGACTCAAATACCCAAATCTATTCAAAAATACTGGTATGATATCAACAATATTATTAAGACTCAAATGCCCAAATATTTTATGATTAAGTTTATACGCATCATAAGCATTGGTCTGTAAACACATTTTTTGTTAAGAAATTTGTAAATGAATTTTTAATTTCACTATTCATGTTTTAATATATATAGTTGTGTGAGTTTTTTATTATTTCCATGTAAATTCTATTCATTGACATATTAAGTAGTTATAAACTCCAAAAGTAAAGTAAATACATTATGATTTAAAATTAAATAAATAAAGAGACATATTAACTACATATAAACTCTAAAAGTAGACATCCTATGGTTTAAAATCAAATAAATAAATTATTATAAATTTGGATAGCCAAACATGGAAAATATTTTGATAGCAAAGAATTTTTTTCCTTTAATTGCACTAGTAATTGTTTATAATAAATAGATTATCATGTATGACATCCAAATACACATCTCCTAGTGGATAAATTTTGACATTATAGAGATGTCAATTTTTAAATTGTAATAAATATATTTTATTACCCAACAACTTATTTTTGAAATAAATCAAAATTAATTAATATTAATTATAATTTTTAATAAATAAAATGCTTATCCAATAAACTTAATTTGAAATAAATGATAATTAACTATATATTAATTTTTAAATAAAAAATAATATTCAATTATGCCTTATATTTTCATAATAAATTAATCATTTACTTATTCAACTTAATTTTAAATAAAAATAATAATTAATTAACAATTATACTTCATCTTTTAATAATAAATAAATAATTTACCCATTCAACTTAATAATTTTAAATGAAATGACAATTAATTAAATATCAATTTTATTAATTCGATCATTATTAAATACATAATATTAGTAGAACTCCGTCAACCTTTCTTGCGTGCAAACTTTAGAGATCATATAACAAAAGGAAGATACATACTCATTAATATGATGAAAGGGGGTAAATTGCTCCAGTTTTTTTAGTTGCGTAACTAAACTTTTGCAAACATAAATACAACTTGGGGAAATTAATACTTCTGCTCGCGTGTATCTTTAGAGGGAGAGAATTCATCATCCAGTGTTTGGTGAAAACCAAAGTACAAACTTCACTTACAACTATAAATATTTCTAAAAACAAAAATTTATGTAAGATTTATTTAAATGAGTGTATATGATATTGGATTTGGTTGTTTTTAATTGTTTAAATGGGTTAAAGGTGATGGAGTGGGATTCTTTTCTCCAATTAAAATGATATATTTGGACATATTAATGAAAATGAAGTAAAAAATAAAAAATATTGCCAAATTTAAAAAAATAAAAAACTAAGACAATGTATCTAATAAAAACATTCTATCACAATTCCCTTTTAAAATTAAAAAATACATTTAAAAAATGAGGATGAGAGGCAATGGTATTTTGAGAATCTAAATTGCTCGTCAAAACCAAGAATTCTCCAAACTATATAGGCAACTCCAAGTACTCAATTCAAAACAAATAATATAATTACACAACTTGACTCAATCCAATTTCTTCCGAAACAGAGAAGTGGAAAAAACCCTTGGTTAAGGTTTACATGTATGTACATCATTCTTACAACTATTCCTTCTTGAAAACTTTTCTAACAACAAACATTTATGCATTGCCCATTCAAGACAGTGGCGATGATATTAAATTTGGTTGCTTGAATTGTTCAACGCTGAACCCAGGTAATCCTCTGCGTAAAAACCATTACATGGAAATTTCCCTCTGAAAAAAGCATAAAAACAAATACATATTTCGACCAGAGAGTTACAAAGTAATCCTCGGTTAGATCTTCCATGGATATGCATATCTTAAAAAACAATAATACTTTATATTCCGGATATCCACTGGGTGACAATACACTGTCAGCTACAGACAGGCTTGAGGTAATCCTGTATATTTAATTATTAATTATGTAGGATGGGTGGTAGTTGACTTGTTATTTATTTTGGAGTTTTTTTTGAGGTAATCCTGTATATTTAGTTATGAATTATGTAGGATGGGTGGTAGTTGATTTGTTATTTATTTTGGAGTTTCTTTAATATAATTTTTTTAAAGTTGAATTTGTGTAATAGAGATTTATTGGAATTATAAGAGAGATTTATTGGAATCATAAATTTGAATTGTGAATTTTTACAATTTCAATACTTCGAATAATTTTTAGAATTTTTAATTTATATAGTAAAAAATTATTTTAAACATTAAATAAAATTATAATTTAACTAAAAATTATTTAGCAATTAATATAGTTCATTTTCTAGACGAGATAAAAAAAATATGTAAAATATTTAAATAATCCTTATATTATATTATAATCTAATCTTTACTTTCCATTAAATTCTTTTTAATAAAAAATATAGATTTTTTTTTATGGAAAATGTTTGAATACTTTGCATTGAATTTTTCTTAATAGAAAGTATGCATCCATTTTAATGGAAAATAGTTATTACTTCTCTAAAATATGGATTAATTTTTTGAGAAAATGGTCGATTAATTTTCATTATTATTATTTTTAAATATGATTTTAAAATATTGTAGCCATTTCTTGGCATCATGTGAATGTTAATACAAAGTGTTTTTAATATGATTTTAAAATAGTGTAGTCATTTATTGGCATCATGTGAATGTTAGTATAAAGTGTGCTTATAGTGAAAAATGAGTGGTATTTTAGATTTTTAAAATTAATTTAATTATGGAGTTGTTTTTAATATGATTTTTTGAAATTTTTGTTGGATTATTTTGGCTAGAATTAGACAGAAAAATTTGAGGTGAAATTTTGATTAGTGTTATTTAAACTGTTTGTTTTTTACTTTTCAAAAAATGGCATGAAAGACAACTCATTTAATTATTATTTTAATTGTTCACAAAATGAATTTTTAATATATATATAGTAATACTTCTCATTTTTCTTTTTTTAACTCCATGTTCATTAACATGTTTAGATACAATTTTTTTTTAAATTTGGTAAGACTACATCTCTTTTATAAACATGTACAAATACATCATTCCAATATTCTATTCTATATATATTAAATATATAAATTTTATAATTAAATATAAAAATATTGATATTTTTAATATTTTATAATTAGATTATAAATTGCCACTAAAAGGAAAGTCAAATGTTAACTTTCGTACAGCTTTCCTTTGTTAGCTTTCGTCCAGCGTTCCTCCATTCTCATTAGATACATCAAATCTGCATATGACACATAAAGATACCCATATCTATAATGTGTCATAAATCGCTATCACAAATAGAAATTCACCTTCCTCGGCTGCTCCCGCCCTGGTTTGGTTTCTTCTGTAACACTTGAAGTTTTCCACGCGCTTTAGTTTAGTATCCAATACCGTTATATAATCATCTCCCTCCCCTTCTCCAATCTCATCTCCAATTTAGGTATTCTGAGGTAGTAGCAGTCATACTCTCCATTCCATTCCATTCCATTGTGATTGAATTCAATTCCAAGTCTGTAAAATGTCTCATCACCACCATCACAAACATGAACATGAGCACCACAACCATCACGGACACCATCAGAAAGAAGAGGAAATCAGAAGGCCGGATTTTTTTTACTATGGTGAACCGGCAAACCAGAGAACAGATCCGTATGCTGTGGACTACGAGAGGGCCATGAAGGAGCAGAAACATCATAAACAGATGGAGCATGCAGGGGAAATAGGAGCAGTCGCTGCAGGAGCCTTTGCAATGGTAAGATATATTTACTTTGGGCCCGTAATCTCAATTTTTAATCCATATATAGAATTGAATGTATTCTGATATACCATAGCTATCCTAGTGGAGATCTCTTCGTAATTAGACAACACAGGGTGGTTGACCCTGTGATCTAGGATTTAGACAATACAGGGTGGGATTTAGTTTGCTTGATCACAGAGGTTTTGGTTTGGTTTATAGATATTATATTTAGAATGAAACTTCAATAATGTGATTCAATAAGTCAACTTAATAGTACTAATGGGTATCTCTAACCTATGTAATTTATGTATGCAGTATGAGATGTACGAAGCAAAGAAGGATCCAGAGCACGCTCACAAGCATATGATTGAGGCCGAGATTGCAGGAGCTGCTGCAGTGGGAGCAGCAGGATTCGCCTTCTACGAGCATAAGCAGGTGAAGGAAGGTCATGGCGAAAAACATCATCACGGCCACCACCATCACCACTAGCAGGCCACTACAAGTGCTTCAATGCATTTAAAATAATTTATTTCTTTAGTCATGTAATTGTCACTGTTTCAGTTTCCTTCATTGGTTGTATTCGGTGTGGTGTTATATGATTCAGATGGAATCGCAGTCAGTCTGTCCTCTTCCATCTAATAGGTTTTTTTCAGATCCCATAAGATCTATTCAGTTTGTTTTGTGAGGTTGAGAGTTTTTATTATGAATAATCAATCATATTGTATAATTATTGGTATTATTGAGTTGATAGACTTATTTTACACTCTAGTAAGATGGATGTGATGGGATGTGATGTGTAATTGTGTTCATCAAAAAATAAAATTCTAAAAAAAAAACTATACAAAATATTTAAATAATATCCGCTCATAAAAAAATTACAGGTGAAAAAATTGGATTCCTCTCAATTCATGTTAGATCCATATTTAAGATAAATCTATGCTGGTGGTAAATATGGAACTTGTGATTTCATGAGTGCTATTTCAATCTTTTTGCACTAAATTAGTTGTAATCAGTAGACAATAAGCCTCAAACAATTTAGCTAAAAGCCTGCTGCCCCACACAACAAGGAACAATGAAGATAGACGCATTTAATAAGGGTGGTTCAAAACAACATGGAATTATGAACCATTTCATTTATGCTAGTTTAAAGAGGTTACAATTTTGTCTTGGAAATAATGAAAACATCAAGGTAGATTTTTTTGGAAATTCAAGTTACAGCTGTCAAGTTTTTGGATTTTAAGTGTTCTGGCAATTTTTGAGCAATCAAGTTTTACTATTTTAGGTGTTCTTAGAGTTTCTAATAGAGCTGATCAGAAAATCAATTCAAATACTACTAAAATTAGATTTCTTGCAATTTTTTTCATAAAATCTAGCATCTCCCAAAATTGTGTGCTATATAAACAACACAGTTAATTTAATTATATACTACTAGACAGATTTTAAAGGAGTTGCTTATCAAAAAGCCCTGAAGCACTAAAAATCCTGAAATTTGACAACTATAATCCAAATTTTCAAAAATTTCTACCAAAATTTTTCATATTCTTATAGGAATTTCTAAATTATTTTATAATTTTTTTTTTTTTAAAACAAACACCTTACACTAATACTAATACTGTCAAGTTCCTAAAAACTTTACACGTGGAAGAATTTGAACGTAGAGCCCGTAGCCCGTAGCTCTGTTTCGATGGGGAGAATAATTCACTTAAGTTTTGACAGATTCAGGTAGGTTAGTTGTTCACCTGACCTGTGCATACAGCCATTTTTCTCCCGAGGATTTGGTTGAACACGAATCTATTTTCATTGTTCACAGTAGTAATAAGATCCATAGCATTATTAATCCCTCTCTCCAAGAAATATTGCAGTCACGTCATTATTGACTACTATATCTCTTTACAAATTATGAATTTGTTTTTAAAGTATGAAGAACTAATAATTTTTGTATTGAGAATATTTTTTTCAGTGGAAAAAAGGCCTTATTTATATTAATGTACCCGTTCCAAAAAAAAATATAATGATTCTACATAAGGATATTACATGGAATTTATATGTCAAAAAGTACATGTTCACTTGTCCAATCATATCTTTATATATAGAGTTATCATCATCAAGAAACGAGATAAGCAAAATTGTTGTGCAGTTTAATATTATCATGTAACTTAGTGTCTTTCTTTTCATCCTTGTATTATTTTTGTATCAAAATGTCATCAAAATCTTCAGTCATGTATCATAGTGTTGTAGTGAACTTCTTTTTCTCCATCCACATTCTAATAAAAACTTCTATCTCTAAAACATTCATTTCAAAAGAATTTTACCATACCTAGCATCAGTTCTTGTAAATTCATATAGTTCCTAGTGCATCTCCCCAAAGTTTCCTTGGAGCCCTTTTTCAAATAATCTATTAGCTTGTGTATTTTTTTCTCTATAGATATGCTGAGAAAGATGTGCCTAGTTCTTTTATTCTGTCCAACCATGCAATGAGGTAACCAAGATTGAGTGATGTTCCTTTGTTGATTGGATAAAGGTTTTAATTTGACTATTTTTTCATTATTTTAATTTTTTATGTATAAATTTTGGTAGGGTAGATAAAAGTTTTAATTTGACTATTTTTTATTATTTTAATTTTTTATGTATAAATTTTGTATCTAAAGAACTTTTTAGTTGAGTATTGTAGAGATATTGTAATATTTAATCTTTTCATTAATCTTTTATTGTAATAATGATTGCAATTTTAGTTAAAAAGGAGTTGGAGGTCAAGGATATGACCTGGGAAGGATTTTTGAAAGAATTACACGAAAAAGGCACAGTGAAGTCGTCGAGCAAGAAGAGTGCAAGCAAGAAGGGAAGTCTGAAACCCTAACCCTGCACCCTACCAAGACTAAGAGCAGAGAAAAGTTAGAGAAAGAAAAGGAGCAAAGACTCGTCGTTGAAACCACGTCCATATCAAACAGAACAACTCGCAATTCATCGAATAAGAGGACTACCTCTTCAAAGGAGTGTCACGTTCAGTCGACCTCTCCAATACAATTGGATGATTCACCGCCTAATTCACTGGTTGACAACAACCTTTCACTCCTTGCTGAGGTTGTAGCCTACACAGTGGTCAATGAAGGCTATGTAGATGAAGAAGATGACACGCCCTTGTTGATCATCCTTAGAAAGGTGAAGAAAAGGAAAACGATGCCGACACCCAGTGCAAGTGCAGGCAAAGACCCGACAGTGGGTCAAAAAAACATTGAATTGCAGGGTAATGAAACCCTTGATGATATTGAAATGCAGGAAATTAGTGGCCAGGGTAATATCAACCCTGACGATGTCGACACATGTCTAGAGGCAACTGCTGAGAAAACTCTTGCACAAGAAGAATTGGGTGAAGAAAATTCCATTCTCCACCTGAACAGACAGATAGAAGAGCTCAAGCAGCATATTTATGGGTTGGAGATACTAAACCAAACCATGAAAAAGTAGGGGACAATGTAGAAACATAATATTACAGAGCTAAGAGAGGAAGTGAAGGAACAAAAACGACAAGTGAAGATATGGAAATTTTGAGCATCAAAGTGCTACGGGCATCTCAGAAAGGTGACCAAGTGACTCAAGAAGGCTCAGGGCAAGAAGACGAAGACAATGAAAGTAGGGATTAGCATACAAATATAGGATTGAAGGAAGACTTTCTTATTTTATCTTTTTTGTAGCAAGTAAAGGTTTTGTGAGGACACACAACAAGATAGGGATGGGAGGATGTTGGTAGGCTAAATTAGTTCATTGTTAACCTCTATCCTACTCTAAACACATGACCTAAAACCTCTATTTTAACCTTGGAACCCCTTCATTCCTGTACTATTTCCAAAATCATGCCCATTCCTACACTCTCTTTATATTTTCATATTTAAGGCTTGTCATGGACTTAATTATTTATTTATGGATTTTATACCTTTAAATTATATTTGCAATTAATATTTCTTCTTTCCTAAAGTATTTGATGAACAATGTATTAATCACTGTGGTAGAATGGATGAGTGCTAGTAGGATTCCTGCACCAGTTGGTGGTTCCTGCACTCCCGTGACAGTTCACTATCTATGTGGATATTTCGTTGAGGATTAGTTCATCTCGAGTTGGGCTTGGAGCAAGAGAGAAATCAACGCATATTAAAGATTAGGACTCCATCCATATGCCTTATATTAGCATTTTGTAACATCTAAAAGGCTTAGTTTAAACTGTTGTTATATTTTTGTTATGGTCGTAGGGCTAAGTTGTATATAATGTCGAACTCTGATAAAAAATAGCTAGCAATGCTATAGTAATTTTGGTGAATTGTAATTCTTCTAGTATAGCCCTCTTTCGGGGTTGGATTCGATCTCATGATGTACATTTGTTTATTCAGAATGTAATACAAAGGATTGTGACATGTTGTTTTATTTCTACATTTCAATCTTATGGTGATGCGTTGCTGAGAGGCTGAGTTTCTAGCTTTCATAATAGGGAAACGAGCTGGTTGGCTAGGGCCCAACCAACCCAGCTCGCTCTCCCTTTGTTAAATGTGTGTTAATTTAATTCAAATGAAAAGTGTGAATTAATTAATTATTTCGATTCTTTCACAAGTAATAAGTTCGATTTCATTTACAATTATTGTGTGATGGATCCGTGGTGTGCAGGTTTAGTTGAGCTTGATTTTAAATTGCATAATTTTTCCCTTTTGATGTTTGATTTATTTCTGCGAGAATAGTGCAAGTACGTTTCCTGTACCAGTGAATTCTCAATTCTGCAAGTTGATTTCTTTGGTTCATTTCCACGAGTATTTTTGCTCCTTTTCCTTTGTAATATCTTTATGTATTTCTGCAAGTGAGTTTTTATTTCTAAAATAGAGGCATTCTTAATATCTGGAGTTTAGACTTAAGAGTTAATTGTGCTTTGATGAATATGGAATAAACGTTGTTATAACATAAGGATCTGTGCTTGCACTTTCGAGGAAATGATTGAATCTTATGTTAAATTATCAAATGAACCTTATAAGTTAAAATGATTAAAAAGAAGATATGATTCATATAAACAGCTATGACAGGAACAAGCATGTTGTCACAATTAGATAATTTATTCTTGCATAAAAGAAGTTTCTTGTTTTAAGAAAAAATTACTTTGACTTTTGAAAGCATTTCTTGTTTTGAGTTTAAGTATATTTGAATCATCTTTCTGCTTGTGAAAGTTATTTTTAAAGTTTGTTCAATTTACAATTTTTCTCCCTAGTTAACACGCTTTTTACTTTCCGAAAGTAATCTGAAAACTTGGTACAGGGACACTAGTTTTCTAGTGCAGGAACCTCTGTTCTGGTACAGGAACCGATATCCTGGTACAGGAACAGAGTGCTTTAGCCCGAAGACTTAGAGCTCATGTATGAAGGTTAAAATCTTCTATACATGTACAGAACATACTTCCGACATATAAAATTCATTTCAGTACAGGCACAACGTTCTGGTACAAGAACATTGTTGTAGTACTGGAATGACAGTTTAGTGCAGGAAGGAATATCTTAAAGAAGACAGACACCTTTAATAGTCCAATTATCAATCTGTCATATAACTATATTGAAGATAATCATAAATATTCATTTCATCAATTAGGATTGTTTATATAAACTTAAGAGTTCCTTTTATTTACTTCCTTGCAAAGTACTTTCTTTCATAGTCCAGCACTGGAATTTCTTTGGTATTTTTTTGCCGTGTGATAATTCTTTTTTATTCTGCAAGATTGTAATTAAAGAAGTAGGAATAGAACTAGGAAAGGTTCATATCTTTTCTGGCATTTCATGTGCTTTTCCTCTAAGTTTTACGAAACCCTTGGGTTGACAATTAACTGTTGAAGGAGTTTTCTAAATCGCAATTCCTGCACCCAATAGGAAGGATATTTTTCAATTGATTGGCCATTTTTTGTGTTAATGTTTCATAATAATAATTATACAAATAAATGGGAAAGAATATTAAAAAGGAAGAAGGATTGGCTTCTTTTGGGAAAAGGGAAAGAAAAAGTGTTTTTGCTCCCTACCAACTTATATTTTCTTCTTGTCTAGATTAACATTCACAACTAATTGAAATTTATTATGCTTGAGTAGGAAAGATAGAAATGGATATAAAAATCATTTAGATTCAGAGCCTTATTTATCTAGGTGGATATTGGTAGCCACCCAACTCTTCCACTAACTCAATGGTTCTCTATCTTCTTGGGAGTTTTTCTATAGTTTTTGGGGTACCAAACTTCTAGGGCCATTGTGAGGCCCTAAATAGTGTTTCTTTACCACTCATGTGCCTAAGGGTTTCCAATCCATGCTCTATCCCTAGAAAAAAGTTGTAATCCTTGAATATTTCTTTCAAATGAGTTATTGTGCACCATAGATGGAGATTGTATGCAAAATTTTCACCCTCAAAAACTAGCATATCAACTAAACACCTTGGTTACTGCAGACCCTTTGGAATTTCATCTTCTAACATTATGGATTTGAAACTTTATGGTATTTCTTTATGTTAAAAGGTAATATTTTATCCTCGTGTAATAGATTTTGTGAATGATCATAACCACCATACCTCTCTCCTTAGAGATAAACTACCACAATTTTAGCAAGTTTGCGTTCTATGGTATTCTATTATTTTATTATCAAAATCAAGTATAAATTCAAGAAATAAATATACTACAAAATAATCTTACAAAAGGTGGCCCTAATTAGAGATCAAGGGACATATCAAGGAGAGTCGACCTCAATTCAACTAGCCAAAGTTGTAGGAAAATAAGGGTAATGGTAAGTCAATGAAGAACACTAGAAAATGATATGAGTTATGCCAAAGCACATAGCACAACAATAATGAATGTCACTCAAATTATACATTGTTGGTCAAACAGAAAGAAAAAAAATGGAATCTAGCTTGAAATATTATTCAATTTAGGGTAAAGGAAAGTATATCATTGATGCAAAACCCATGTTACCATCATGACCATAAAGATCCAACGGAATAGTTGAAGGAGCATGAGGAGGGGAGGCATAATGTCCATTCATAATTATGGGTGAAGGAGACCCCACTATATTTCATTGTTAATGGTATGAGAAAGAACAACCTGATCTAAATTGAGGTCATCAAGATATTGAAGTTATCAACAATCACACACCCCCAACCATATGTCATGAATTGGTTGAGCCAAGAATGAGACATATACATCACTCATAAATGAAACCTATCATATGGAATCAATCCCTTTAAAGAGGATGAACTATGTGATGTTTCCCCACTTGAAGTTTGTGATATTCTTTTAGGACAATCTTATATGTTGAAATTTTATGTTTTTTAAGAGTCATATTACTATAGTTCTATGTTATTCTAGGAGGTCATATTTGTAGGCTATAATCCCAACTAATGCAAGTTTATTGTTTTTGGAAAAATTATGTCAAAAGGTAATATCTAAAATTGTAAAAAAGTTCCTCTTCATAGTTCGGTTGGAAGGTGAATGGAAGGTCATTGAAACTACCAAAACTTTAGCATGGGACCACTCTACACTAAAATAATGTGGCCAAGATTGTAGAGGCATATAGATATATCTTCACTTCACATATGAGGGTGCCTCTACACCACTACTTCAAGCATTCAATTGACTTGATACTTGGTTCTCCTTTACCCAGTGGATGAATACATAAACACTTTATTCTAGAGAATGAGGAACACCATATTCATGAACTTATCCAAAAGGGACACATTCAACCAAGCTCCTAGACTTACACAATCTTAATTTTGTTGGTGCAGAAGGAGGATGAGACATGGAGACTCTATATTGATTATAGATCCTTGAAAAAAATCATTTACTAGAACAGATGACGTTTGATCCCCAAAATTGACAATATTCTTAATCAAATTAAGGTTGTCAAGCTATTTACTTATATTGATATGAAATTGCGCTACCACCGAGTTCCAATTAAACAAACTGATGTATGGAAGGTAGCCTTCAAATCCAAAGAATACATTTTTGAGTGGTCATTCATGTCTTTTGGCTTGACCAATGCTCTAGAAACATTCATTTGGACACTCGATGATATACTATGGTCATTCAAAAATTCGTTTTTGGTCATATATTTCGATGTCATCCTCGTCTTTAGAAAAACCTAGATAAAACATTTACAACACATTAAGGAGGTCTTGATTAGCATGTGAAAACACAAGTTGCATGTCAATATGGAGAAATGCTCATTTTTCATGCAAATAATTTATTATTTGAGATACGTCATGTAGGAATATGAGCTTCATGTGGACCCAACCAAGTGTTGGCTTTAACATCGAACAGTTAATTGCTGCAAATAAATTGTTAATTAAAAGTAGAGAAGATGCAATAGCGCATACACACACTTTTAACATAGAGATTTTACAATAGAAACCCAAACCCAGGAAACCAAAAATATTTTTTAGTATAATATAAATTTATAATGTTACAATATAACATGTGTATCCCACGACATCCACAAACCCCTGATACAATAGCCCCATATTATAATACAATAGTAGTTCCTTAATGGGAATTAAAAAAACATGGGTTGAATCACCATGCACCAAGATACCACTAAAAGAGAAAACCATGTGCTAAAAATCACCAAAAATAGATGACACTTCCCCCCCTCCCTCAATGACCCCTCCATTTTTCATGGTGCATACGAATAATGTGTGGGGATATTCATGCAAATAATATAACACATACATAACACTAAGATTCAATTCGTTCAAGATTTGTCAACCCTAAAAACTCTAACAAAGCTCCACAACTTCATAAGCCTTGTCAACCTGTACCAAAGGTTCATCTTGGGGTTCTTTAATATCTCTTGGCCCTTAACTCAAGTGGCAAGGTTGGAACTAAACCAAGGTTTGATTGGTCTAAGTCATAAAAATGCATTCAAGGATCTAAAACACCACCTGTATGCCACACTAGTCCTCACCCTGCTAGACCTACAATAGTCATTTTAGATTGAGACAGATGCCTATAACTATGCTATCGGTGTAGCCCTCACCCAATAGGTACATCCATTATCTTATCATAGTGAAACACTCTAATTTTTTTTAATAGATACCCCACCTATGAAAATGATATGTACTCCATTGTTTAATCATTCCAATAATGGAAACATTATATTCTAGAGAAGGAGATGATCATCCATATTGATCACATGCCTCTGTAGTCCATGTAAACACAAGTAAAGTTATAGAATTATCATCATAAACAATTTTCCATATATCTACAATAATTCCACGTAAACATCAATTACAAGAAGGAAAACACCAACAATGTTGTAGACTACCTAATCGACTCCCAATTGTGGCAATAACCCTAGTTCTTAACTCTTACGGTATGAGACCTATGGGTGGAAAGATTTATATAATATGGACTCCAACATTGCTGCTACATACCAAAAATTAATCACGAGCAAAAAAGTTCCAGAATTCCACCTCTAGGATGTACTTTTGTGCTACTTGGACTGCCTTTATGTTCCTTCCAACAAATGTGCCAAGCTAATTTGGGAGGAAAATTAAACTTGAGTGGTAGGGTGGTTCATTATGGAGAAGATAGTAGTAGTACTTCAAAAGTATTTATACTAGCCAAATATTTGACAGGTTTTCATTTAGAATATCAGTTCATGTATTGTTTCTGCCATTGCTAAACTAGCCCTTAATAAGTGGGGGTTGAAAACTCCTCTACCCATCCCAAACAAGACTTAGGAGTTAGTGTCCATGGATTACATATCAATTTTAACCTCCACCAAGCATAGTAACTATTGTGTACTTATGGTTGTTTATTGGTTCTTTACGAAGGACATTTTGGCACCATGCAAGAAAAATATCACAATTGGATTTATTGCTAAACTCTTTTATGAGCATGTTTTGGTTCATTTTGAGATTTCTTGGACCATAATTTTATATAGTGACAACAGGTTCCTCAATACCTCCATTTCCATCCTCTGGTATTTGATGGATACCAAGTTGACCAAATTGATTTCCTTTCACCCCTAAATAGATGGACAAACATAATTGGTCAATAGAACAATTATGAATATCTTGCACATGTGAAAATCCAATCATCCAAAGAAATGGGATGAAATCTTTCCACATGTAAATATAGCTATAATATATCCCTCCACATATTTATTGGCCACAATACTTTTTAGGTGTGTGTAGGGTTCTAGCCATTCACCATTACTGACGTAGCTCAATATCTTCACTAGTAGAGTCCTCCCATGCTCATGCTAGGGTGAATAGAGAAACCAAATTTGTTGCATGGATCCAACACCTCTAACAATAGGTTCATGATATCCTACATAAATCCAATTCCAAGTGAAAGTAGTGAAATTACCGACATCGAGTTCCACATAAGCTTTAGGTTGATGATAAGGTATGGCTGCAATTATAAAAAGAGCACCTCACAAGTACTAATAGGAATATCAAAATACAATAATACGGGCCTTACAAAATATATAGATTATGGGTGAAAATGATTTTTAATTAAGTATTTATCTTTCCCCTTGGCTTGCACCCAATATTTAATGTGGAGTTTCTTTGACCATATTTTTCACCTATATTGGACACCTTGGAGGTGGTTTACTAATTGGACCCAAAACATATCAACCTTAAATACATTGAACAAGCTACATAATATAATATCATGGACATTAAGATGAAGAATACACACCATAATAACATACAACTCTATTGATTTGTCAAAATAGGGCATCTTCTTTACCAAATCAACTAGCTCACTGAGATCCAATTCAGCAAAAGACTCCCCAACTGATGTGGAAATTTGATGCAATGAATACCATTTATTGCTAAGGGGAGAGGACTGATCTAGGTGGATATTATCAGCCACCCACTTGTTCCACTAGCTCAACACTTTTCTATCTTCTTGGCAGTTTCTCTATGGCTTTTTAGGTCCCAAACCTATGTGTTCATTTTGAGGTCGCAAACAATGTTTTTCTCCATTCAAAGGGAAAAGGGTTATGATGGCATGCCTTAGCCCCAACCAAAATTTTAATCCTAATATAGTTCTTTCAAAAAAGCTATTATGTGCCTCAAATGAAGATTGTATGCAAAGTTGTACACCAAGAAATTTGATGTATCAGCTAACCACCTCAGGGACTATAAACCTTTTGGCACTCCATCTTCTAAGGTTATGGTTCTCGACATTTTGGGTTCTTTTTTTGTGTTAAAATTATATTCCTTTGGCCTCTTGTAATATATTTTTCAAATGATAATAGCTGACATCTCTCTCTTCCAAGATAAGTTATCACCATTCTAGCCAATTTGTGTTTTATAGTATTCTATTATTTTATCCATTAATAGAAGTTGATTATTCACCATATTATTGTTCTCTCATCTCTATTTATCTGTATGCATTCCATTTCCTTTCCTACCTTACATTTAATTTATTTTACAAACCAAGTCACGTACCTACTTCTAAACCCCATATTGTAGATATAGTCTCCTCTTCCTCAATCTCCTTAATGAGTTCCTTGTTTTCATTTTTAGAAACTAGGTAATGGATTCCTTGAAGAATTATTTTAGTGGCCTCTACATTGACTTCTTCCTCCACTACATATAGTTCCTTAAAATAGTTAAATGTTTCTTCCTTAATCTCTTGAAAATATATGATCATTCCCCATTCTCCTTGTGAACCTCTCGTATAGTATTCTTATTTTAACAATCCTTTCATTATTTATGAAGAAAAGAGGAATTTATATCCCTTATTGTAAGGCAAAAACTCCTAGACTTGATATGCCATTTTTATTCCTATTTCTTATGATTTTTTGGAGCTTCCCATGAGGGAATAACTCCTCTTGTAGTTGTTATGGTTTCACCTCTTGAGTTTTGACTTATCTTGAAGATATTCCAACTGTTGTAGAATATCCTTCCTTTCGGCTAATGGGTCTAAGTAACTCTTTTTATCCCATTCTTTTAAAACTACTTTTGTTGCTCTAAGATTTTCTTCCCAAGAAAAATAGGGAGGACCATGAATCTATTGTTTCCATGCTCTTTTATGATCAATAAGGCTCACTAATCAAGCAAACATAATATGGAAATAACCTCAGGCTTAATCCATTTTGGAGCATCAAATCATAGACCAAAATCTCTTTTTCTTAAGTGGTCTTTGAACTATGGCCCTATTCCATTTACAATCAATCCATTTTCAAAACAATTCTACCATGAATCAATAACCAATCTAATTTGGTCACAATGTGCCCTATCCAAACCTTTCTATTCGACCAAGTATATTTTCCTTCTTCTTTTTTAATGTCCATTAGATTGTAGCTCGATATCATGTTCTCTACATTTTCTCAATTTACTTATATAACAATTCTTCCTCATTTTTCCTCTTGAGACAAGACCAAAATGAACTCCCTTATTAGAATACTATTATTGAGAGAAATATAATCCTTCATTTTGGTTGAAATTCCCAACACTCATGTGTGTGTGTGTGTGTGTGTGTGTGTGTGTGTGTGTGTGTGTGTGTATAGAGAGAGAGAGAGAGAGAGAGATCTAGAGAGAGCATAAATATTGAAAATTATGGAGGATTGGCCTATATGTCTAAACACCAACCTTGTAAAGATCCAATGTTGTAATATTGGATGTAACTAACTCAAAATGGGATCAATTCCATATATACAAATTCTCCAAGAAGCCCCTTTGGAACTCAGTACTATTCCTTGAAATTCTTTCCATTTCCTATTATTAATTTCCAATCATCCTCTAGTTGTGACTACTATATGAGAAGGATGGTTGGACTCTCAAATTTTATTAGGCCTCTTAAAGCTTCTACTTTGTATTTTCTACCCATCCCCCTACTATTCCAAGAGACTAGTTTCATCATTTCACATTTGTGGGTTTAGAGTTGTCACTTGATTGGACCACTAATGGCACGTGTTTTCATGGAATTTTTACAGAGTAAAATTTTTATCCATCTCCGATCTAAATATGTACAACTTTAGTTTTGTTGTCCTAGCTTCCTCATAAGAATAAAACAAAAGTGTGCTTAAGGATCGTCTCAAATAGCCAGTTATGAGAGGGTTTATGTGTCAAATTTGTGTCTTTTATGAGAAATTCATGAATTAAATTAGCTTTAAAGAAAATACATTGCAATTAAATTGCAGAGAATGTAATACACAACAAACACATTACAGAGAGATGATAAAGGAGTTCACGCCTCCTGGGCTACATCTCTTTGGACCTGCTTCAAAGGCTTGGCCCTCTTTGGATTAATGGCCATTTCTCTGATTACATGCACCTACAGTGCTCCAATGGATTCCCAACCTGATTCAATGGATTTAGAACACCCAAAAAACCCTAAATAGCCTCTTCTAGCTCTGAAAATGGTTTTTAGATGAAGCATACATGACCTCCTCTCCTGGTGGCCCTCGGCATCGTTAATCTTCAAGGTGGAAAATTCACTTCCAAAAGTGCTCCTCTACCTCTGAAAAATACACCAAACTTCTCAGAGCATCCAAATATGCTAGGATAGACTCTTCCTAAGCCCAATTTGGTCGAATAATGCTCCAGTTATGGTTTCCTCAATTTTGGCCTAGGAAAACTCCTCCAAAACTAGAGAGACTCGAGTTAACTCCACCAAAATGGGAGGTCGCACCAAATTTTGCGGACTTTGCCAACTTAAACTGAAATTAAAATTGGATTAATTAATGGGTAAGTGAATTTTAAGGTGTAGTTAAGCGTTAATGGTAGGATTATGCATAATCCACATTAACAATGGATTAATGCATTAAAGACTAGATTAATGGTTGATAAAGCCGTGTTTAGCGCTAACCCTCCGTGCTTAAAATATGGCCCTACTGTTTGGTTATAGTAATCAGTCGTATGTGGTGGGTTTGGCTCCACAGGGTTGGCCCCCATTTCCCCTGCCGCAAACCTTAGTTCAAAACAAAAATATGCGAACAACTATGTATTGTTAGAACCAATATCATGGGCATAGCGTTAATACAATGCGTTTATGTGGGGGAGGTTGTGGGGTCGAGCCCGACCTCCATATAATATTTTTTCCACCATATGAAATTGGATTTCGACCTTACATAGCCAAACTTTAGCGTTTTGGAGGGGGCACGTGGTGGCCTCCAAGCTTGCCACGTGTCCTCTTCCCATTGGCTTGTTCAAAACCAACCAAAAAATGCCATGTAGCCCAAAAATTTGGGCCAACCACAAGTTGAAAAGTGTCAGAACACCATTGGATGGAAGAAAGCCAATTTTTGACCAATAAATTAACCCCTTTGACCTTTTTTTAAAAATTCACCTATTTGGCAAAGCAAACATCAGGCTCTAACTTTCTCATACGGAGTCAGTTTTTGATGAAATGAAGTGCGCCAGATTTAGGGCGATGAGACCTATCCAGTCATTCAAGTTTTGAATGATTCTGAGCACTTTCATTTTTTAGCAATTTTTTCCCCCAATTCAGTTTCTGATCACTCCTTCCCACTGACAGGCTTTTGGACCCACAAAAGTTGGTTATCTGATTAGAGTTTAATACTCTTCTCCTTTCCAATTTCTATCAACTTGATTCTACTTGGAAAAATCTCCATGACAACCACTTTGGTTCACTGACATGCCTTGCCTTGAAAATGGCTTGGCACTTCAACCAATGTCCTCCTTTCGCTACTGACCCAATCCAACACTTGATGGCTGCTTGCTAACGAATTAAACAACTTGTTGTACCAAAGCGATCCGTCGGTGCTTTGAAAACAAACTGATGGCCTTCCCACTGAGAATCATGTTCCTCCTTTGCACACATATGCATTCGATGCAAGCTTCTCCTTGGAAACCACGTTTCCAAGTTAAGCCCATCTGAGTGAACTACAAAAATGAGTTCCAATATCAGTAATCACAAGAAAAGAAATTACCATTATTTTTACCTCCACGGTTCCAAATTCCACATCTGGAAGAATGTCTTCGCCATCTCTTTCGCTTCTTGGCATCATACATCAAATGGTCTACAATGGTTTTTGTTTTGGTTGCAAACTATTTTGACATCTTGTCCACTTTCCACTTTTTGATTCCACCATCCTCCAGTTTGACATGTTGCTCATGGCATGGATTTGAGAATGAAGGTTACTCATGAGCCTCTCGCTCAAGAGTGGACCTTCCAAAATCCTGAGACATCTTGTAACAAGAAAAACCATTAACTTGAAAAATACATCATGCAAGAAACACAACTTGATGACCTCTTCCTTTTTCTCCTGCAAAGCAACAAATGTCACATCCTGTGAACATTGTCATACCTTCTTACATCTTAGTGTACAAACCCATCAACCAAACACAAGTCGACTAAACATGCTTCTTCAAATAACTGACTCTCAATTCACACAAAAGAATTTATAACAACTTGACGATTATTCTCCCAAAACAACAAGAATTTCACATCTCATGAAACAATTCGTCAACATCTCCCTTTCATATTTGGAGAAAAAATCAACTCTTCCAAGTCGATATGACATACATGTAACAATAAATCGACCAACACAATTTGACACTCATGCATGTGAAAATGATCAACATTCTCAAGTTGACAAACATGCATGATAAACAAAGCAATAACCCAACACAAGTCAATCATTCATGCTTTTTCAAGCACAATGAAACTATAAAAAATTCCACTGTTCACACACACAAACTCTCATGCATGTATACAATGCTCAACTCTCCTGCAAGTACAATCACAAGTACAAGAATCCCATTGGTATGTTCGAGTACTTAAAGAGATAAAATGACCAAATTTACTGCAACAAAGTGAGTCAACATACTCCACTTTCAAACACCTTCCTGGCGTAAAAATGCAACATGCATTCTAGAGAAAAAGAAATGCATTCACATGAAAATTGCAACTATAAATTGCCATCTTTGTTGCATCTAAGTGAGTCAACATAACTCTACTTTTCTAACATCTTGCTTCGTGAAATATGCAACATATTTTTCAAGAGAAAATAAATGCATTCAAATAACAAAGAAATGCATCAATAAGGCAATATTTGCATCTATTATCAAAATAAATGCAAGGCCTTAATTGGTTAAGAACTCTAACCATCTCTTTCCAAACCACTTCAATGGCACTTCTTTCAACTGCACTTAATCATGTGTATCATCCTGACCCACATTAATTATGGAATCTTCTTTTCCATTCTTGTCAATCTCTCTCACCACCTTCTTCAAATTTCGTGGATGACTTGTTGAATACAAAGTCAAACACTTGTCTAAAAGATGACCCTGCTTATGGAAATGAGTGCAAAATAATTGCATCTTCTTTTCAACATGGTTTGGATTGTCCATTGGACCTTTGGCTTTCTGTCTCCTTTGTTTTGAAAGTTTCCTATGTATGGCTATCTTCTTCCAACACCTATAAATAGTATGGTTATTCAAACCACAAAAGGAACATGTATTTTTTCTCCAAATATTATGTGAGGATTTTCCATGTTTATCATAATTAAAAACAACTTGATTAAATCCAGATTTATACCTTGCCAATTCACTTTTGTCACCTTCTTGAGGAGGTGAATTTGATTAGGTGGTGTCTCTCTTCGTAATACCAACAATGGCTTCAATGAATTTAGAGCTTTCAAAATCCTCTTGTTTGCCATTTCTATTAGTTGGATGCTTATGAGCATCTTCTTGCAAAGTGGGTATAAAAATTTTGCATTCCTCATGAACACAAACTTCACAAGCTTGAGGTAATGAACATGTAATGAAAGTATTTCTTGGAACACCTTCATGTGCCTCCTTGGCTTTGGATCATTCTCCATCATGTTTTCCATAACCAAGACCAAAATACCTAGGCCTTTCCTCTAAAACAATTGGCTCAACTATGCTTTGTGCATGTCTGCCTAACCCTTTACCTTCATAGACCATCTTCATCAATAATTTTGACCTTATTCCTCTAGTGTGTCTTTAAAAAACACCTACACATTCATTTTGAGAGTAAATACAAGATAAACTTGATTTGCATACTCATTTTCATGCATATACTTGGCTAGGGTTTCATTTGCAATATGGAGTTGATTATGCATCTCAAGCATCTTTTCAAGAAGCTCTTTCTTCTCCTCCTTCATGGCAATCAACTACTCTTGAAGTAAAGTTCTCTCATTCTTATCTTCAAACATCTCTTGCACCATATCTCTTATGATGAACAGCTTCTGAAACAACTCTTCATCAAAGAGTCTTGCTAAGGAATATGGATTAGAAACATCACTTGATGAAGCTGTCATCACACTTGTAATGCATAAAAAGCTTCTTTGCTGTGATTTGAGATTTGGGTCCTCAATCTTGACCTTCTCCTGAAGAGAGGAAATACACATAAACTTGCACACAGTTAAATTTTCCTTCTATAAATACAAAACCAATAGCTAATTTTCTAGCTAACCTTGGCAAACCATGAGATAAAATTGGGCTAAAATGAGCTAAATTGTGCTATGATACCAACTTTATATGAATATTGAAAAACTGGTTTTGTTGTGCTAACTTCCTCATCAGTATAAAATAAAAGTGTGCTTAAGGATAATTTCAAATAACCAGTTATGAGAGGGTTTATGTGTCAAATTTGTGTGTCTGTTATGACCAATTCATGAAGTAAATTAGCTTTAAATAACATACACAACAAGTAAATTGTAGATAATGTAATACCTGGCAAACACATTACACAGAGCTGATAAAGGAGTTCACCCCTCGTGAGCTACATATCCTTGGACCTACTTCAAAGTCTTGGCCCTCATTGGATTAATGGTCAATTCTCTGATTACATGCATCTACAGTGCTCCAATGGATTAAGAAGACCCAAAAACCCCTAAGTAACATCTTCTGGCTCTACAAATGGTTTTTAGATGAAGCAAACATGACCTCCTCTCCTCATGGCTCTATGCATATTTAATGTTAAAAGTGGAAAAATTAATTCCAGAAGTGCTCCTTTGCCTCTGAAACCTACTGAAAACTTCTCAGAGCATCCAAATCTTCTAGTATAGACTCTTCCTGAGCCCAATTTGGTCGAATAATGCTCCAGTTATGGTTTCCTCAATTTTTGGCCTAGGAAGACTCCTTCAAAACTGGAGAGACTCCAGTTAACTCCACTAAAATGGGAGTTCGTGCCAAATTTGGTGGACTCTGCCAACTTAAACCACAATTAAAATTGGATTAATTAATGGGTAAGCAGAGTTAAATGCGCAATTAAGCGCTAATGGCGAGATTATGCATAATCCACATTAACAATGGATTAGTGCATTAAAGACTGGATTAATGGTTAATAAAGTCGTTTTTAGTGCTAACCCTCTACACTTAAGTCTTGGCCCTGCCCTTTGGTTATAGAAATCAGTCATATGTGATGGGGTTGGCCCCATGGGGATGGCCCCCATTTTCCCTGCCGCAAACCTTAGTTCAAAACAAAACTATGCGGAAAACTATGTATTGTAAGAACCAATGTCATGGGCATAGCGGTAAGACAATGCGTATGCACGGGGGAGGTAGCGGGGACGAGCCTGACCTCTGCTCGACCTCCATATAATATTTTTTCCACCATATAAAATTGGATTTCGACCATATATAGCCAAACTTCGGCCTTTGGGAGGGGGCACGTGGCGGCCTCCAGGCTTGCCATGTGATCTCTTCCCATTAGCTCGTTCAAAACCAACCAAACACTGCCATGTATCCCAAAAAATTGGTCCAAACACAATATGACAAGTGTCAACACACTATTGGCTAGAGAAAAACCAATTTTTGACCAAGAAATTGACCCTTTTGACCCTGTTTGATTTTTTTTTTTGAAAATTTGCATGTTTGGAAAAGCAGACAACAGGCTCTAACTTTCTCATACGTAGTCATTTTTCTATGAAACAAAGCATGTCAGATTCAGAGCGACGATACCTATCCAATCAAGTAGGTTTTGAGCGATTCTAAACACTTTCATTTTTTAGCAAATTTTTGCCCCCAATTCAATTTCTGATCAATCTCCTAGTGAACTTTCTATGGAACCCTAAATCCACAATATTTTCTCTTTGTTGGTTGTTTCCTCCTTGTTTTCCTTAACCAAGTTTCTTCTTAGATTATTAGGAAGGTGTTCCACTTCAAGACCTTCTTCTTCCTATTTTTGAAGTGATTTGTTTCTCATGAGTACACCATTTAGATGAGATTTTAACCATTCTAGTGTTGGTTGAAATTATTCATGCATTTCCCGAAGGGGATCACTCTTAGGAGTGATCAATTTTTCCACTTGAGAATCCATATAAATTGGAGGTGCAAAGGATTATGAGATAAGCTTCCAACATTTTTTAACATTTTTCCATTTTTTTCTAGTGGAACTTTCATAGTAGATGTCACTTTTCAATCTTTTGCAAAATTCCCATATTCATGGCATGATTTCCACTTGAACGATAACTACTTATAATCCAGTTTTTTTTGTTAGGCCCAATTTTCGAGTATCAAGGTTACTGAAAGGGTACCTATCTCTAAGTCCACTTCCATGCATATTTATATGCATGCAAAATTTCTCGATCTAGGTTCATATTTAAATGTATTTCACGTGTGTTTCTAATGAAACTTATGCATTTATCAATCCAACAATGCAAAGGAAAATGAGGGATTCTAACTTAGATTGGAATTGTTGAAAGTGCGCCAACTACTAGATCAAATTTGGAATCCCACCTATTTAAGTACATACCTCTTGATCCATGAAATATGACTCATTTTTTAAGATGGGATCTTGATCTTCTTTCAATTTAAATAGAAATGCATAGAAAATTCTATTGCAAAAGCAATAAGAAATCCCATCTCTTAGCATAGCCATCCATTTTCTCTGCATGAAAATCCATGAATTTCGAATAGGGCCAAACCATTGTGAACTAACTAATAAGAAATTTCTTAGTGAAAACCAAAGCTTTGATATAGGAGGTTGCAACCAAGGTCTTGACTTAAATAATTTTCTCAACTTTTTTAACGAACTTGGAGGGTGGAAATTTTTTAAAAGACTTTCCAAGGGTTGCAACCAAGCCCTAAAAGGTCATCACTTCAATATAAGGAGGTTGGGAACTAACTCCCTTCCAAATCCATGTCCAATAGGACCAGAGGATCCTATGAAATATTCCCTGCACCTTTTCCACTTCTTGAGTTTCTACATTATTGAATTCACTCCACAACAACTAGGGGGGTGCCTAATATTTCACTAACGAAGAAACCCCATAAATTCACTCTCTAATTAGGAACAATTAAGGAATATACATTATCTGGCTTAATCACTTGGTTGTTAAGTAATAAAAAATACTTGGTTGTTAAGTAATAAAAAATCCACACTAAGAAACAACAGGTTATTTTCATGTGCAATTATAAAAATAACCAACTTAAGGGATATTTAAGTGACAACCTTGACTTTACATCTACATGGATAGTAAGAAAAAAACAACATTCACTGAAAGTATCTAAAGGGGTGACTTTATATAAATAAATTAACTGCATTAGCTTATTGTAAACATAAAACATCTAATTAAAAATGATCTTAAATTCTTTGAAAAATATATTTATGTCAAGGGTTCATTAAATCATATGCTTTCCATGAGATAATGTTCATTAAGGAATTTAAATACAAAAATGCATTTCCCTCTTCTCCTTAAGGCCAACTAATGAGTACCTGTTACCTAGATCACCGTTACAATTTTCAGCAAAAGCCAATCAATTAGGGTTCTTAGTTTCTTTAAGAATCTTCTAATTTTATAACTAGATGAGTCCAAGAGTAGGGGATGAGTCTATGCCCTATAATATCTATCCCATATAAAGAAATGAGTTGGGGGAACTTGGTAGGTAATTAGATTTTTGGAGATATTATGGCACAGGAGTTAATCAATACTTAGGATGCTTGATCTATACACTCATGATATTTACCACTAGGTAATTAGATTTTTTTGGAGCTATTATAGGGCCAAGCACATGAGTTAATTCATCTTTCTCAATTTGTGGAGTGAGTTAATTCATCCTTCTCAATTTATGAGGTATTTCCCTTTCTGAGTACCTTAACCTAACCTAATCTAAGTTATTTGTACGAGTGAGGCCATTTCAGCTGCAACAAGATTTTGTGACTCCAAATATTCATTTTTATTCATCAATAAACAATCCTTTCTCCTGTAATTAGGACTTTAAAAACATAAATAATTATTTGCTAGAGATTAACTAATAGAAAAGTTCCCTGTGCAATCTATATATTTATAAACTCTTTATAGTATTTTGAGAATCTAAATTGCTCATCAATTCCAAGAATTCTCCAAACCATGTAAGCAACTCCAAGGACTCAAACCAAAAGAAATAATATAATTACCCAACTTGACTCGATCCCGAAATTCAAAACAGTGCTGATGATATTAAATTTGGTTGCTTGAATTCTTCAACGCTGAACCCAGGTAATCCTCTGCGTAAAAACCATTACATGGAAATTCCCCTCTGAAAAAAGCATAAAAACAAAAACATATTTCGACCCGAGCGTTAGAAAGTAATCCTCGGTTAGATCTTCCATGGATATGCATCATCTTAAAAAACAATATTTTATATTCCGGATATGCACTGGGTGAGACAACACACTGTCAACTACAGACAGGTTTGAGGTAATCCTGTATATATAATTACGCCGGAGGCGTTCTCCATTGCGGGCTTGGGCTGTGCAGAGTATGGCGCATGGAACCAATGATAACTCGCCACGTGTGGTCTCCGTAATGGCTTGTAAACGGCTTTCGCCTTTCGAACCGCGGGATGTCAACCTGCGCTTCAATGCACAAGAGCGACGGCTTTTTCCTCGAAGAAGCCCGCTCTCGCTACCTGCAGCCCACGCCCGACAGCTATTCTGGCAATTTAGGATCCAAGGCCTGTGTCATAGATGGAGAGTGGCATGTATACTCCGCAGAAGCTGAAAAATCAGATTGCAATATTATCAATCCATGGTATACTGTCGAGCTTTGTGTGACAAAGCTGGACAGAGATTTTGCCAAGAAATCAAGGCTCCTGGAATTAAGTGCAGTAGACATGAGAGTCTCTTCTGGCATAGTAAACATACTTCCAGATTTCCAGGTCTGTGACTTTGCATTCGATCCATGTGGCTACTCCATGGATGCAATTGAAGACTAGGCTTATGCTACAATACGCGTGACTCCAGAGGAGAATTGTAGCTATGCAACCTTTGAAATCATGGATTACAGAACTCGAGATTTACAGGACTTGATTTACAGAATTTCCAGTGTCTACAAGCCCTCAGTGTTGTTATTCTCTTTATATTGTTGGACATCTAAAGACCAAGAAGAGGAATTAGGATTCTTGTCGCCATTCCTTCCCTTTATATACATGTTCTGTTAAAATTGACTGTAGCATAGTATAGCTTATTTAACATCAGAGCCATGAAGATCCATAGAATTTGTGTCATAAAAGTTTAATTTGCAAAGAAGCTAGAATGTACTCTTCCACCTAAATCCAAAATATGGTAATAACAAGTTTTGGTTGTGCTACAGGAAAAACATTTCCAACATTGGATCCCAGAACAGGGGATTTGATTGTTAATGTGGCTGAAGGTGATGCTGAAGACGTGGACAGGGCTGTAAAGGCTGCACGAAAAGCCTTTGACATTGGCCCATGGCCGAAAATGACTGCTTATGTAATTCCCTTTTTGTTACTTCAAAGAATGACAGTTTCATGTTTTCATCCTGTTGATGTGAATTGAAATGCATACTGTGAAGAACAAGAGAGATTGAAAGGAGAATTTAAAGTGTTTGAGGAATACAACATCCAATGCGTGTTCTCGCTTCTCCAAGATTTTCGTTGATTTCTATCTTATACCAATTTGGGTGTGGCAATTTTGAAGAAGGAAAAGCACTTTCTAACAATGCCTTTATTACATTTGTGATGCCTCAGGAGAGATCATGTATTATGCTCCGGTTTGCTGAGTTGCTTGAAAAGCATAATGACGAGATTGCTGCCTTGGCAACATGGGACAATGGGAAGCCTTATGAGCAAGCAGCCTTGGTCGAAGTGCCAATGGCAGTGCGATTATTTCATTACTATACAGGTAGATGCTCAATCGCAAAATCTTATGTTGATGAGGTGACTTGATATTATTCCGTAATGCAGTGGTTTAGACTCCATGGAACTGTAGCAAGCTTGATCTACTCGTTTTAGTTCCTTGCTGTTTTTTTTATTTCATTGAAAATAGTAGAATTCTCATCTGTACCATTTGAATTATTTTACAGGGTGGGCAGATAAAATACATGGCCTTACAGTTCCAGCTGATGGACCTTATCATTGTGAAACATTGCATGAACCTATTGGAGTTGCAGGTCAAATCATCCCTTTGAATTTTCCACTACTTATGTTTGCTTGGAAAGTTGGTCCCGCACTAGCATGTGGGAACAGTATTGTATTAAAGAGTGCTCAGCACACACCATTAACAGCCCTTTATGCAGCAAAACTTTTCCATGAGGTATGCTCTAGTACATAGAATTCTCATGTTCATGGAAAATATTTTTTTTTAATCTCATACTAGTGCAACTTCGGCTTACTTTGGAGTCCCATTCTTAAATTGTTGTTGAACAAACCTTGCCCTAGTCACTTGTACAGAGAGTTTCCTTGTTTCCCATTGCAATAAGAATTGAATTAGCTTTTTTTTTCCAGAACATAATAAAAGCCTTTTAGAAAGGGAAGCTGCCTATTCACAGTAACCAGAAAGGCCTCTTCTGATGTATCGCTTAATGCTATAAATTACCATGATACTGAGTCTACAAACTTTTTGTCTCGATTTTCAAATGAAGAGACAAGTTCATCACCAGTTCGTTAATGCCATCATTTTTAAGGATAATTATATTATTTTCATATACATTGCTAGTTGTGTAGGCAACAATCACTATGAGGCAATGTAAAAACTTTTTATCAATTTGAATCTCCTCTCTTCTTTATGAGATTTCTATTTGCATCCCTCGTTGATATTATTATACGCACTGGTAGGATAACCTTACTATGGTGAGGATGACTTATTCAGGCTTTTTTTTTGTCAAGGTTGCTTTTACAGGATCAACTGATACTGGTAAAGCAGTACTAGAGTTAGCTTCCAAGAGCAACCTTAAGCCAGTGACATTGGAACTTGGAGGAAAGTCCCCTTTTATTGTATGTCAAGATGTTGATGTCGATCAAGCCATGGAGCTCGCTCATTTCGCATTATTTTTCAATCAGGCAAGGAGTTGCATCTCTCAATATTTAAGCTGCATGGCACTCAATATTCTAACATGTTAATCAAGCTGCTGCTCTTTCTGCAGGGTCAATGCTGCTGTGCCGGGTCGCGAACCTTTGTACATGAGAGTATCCATGATGAATTTGTAGAAAAAGCAAAAGCACGATGTTTAAGTCGGGTTGTCGGTGATCCTTTTAGAAAAGGTGTTGAGCAAGGTCCTCAGGTATGCTGTTTTCTAGTCGTTATTTAAGTGTTGAATACCTATATTAATGCAAAAATAGAGAAAACAGAGAAAAGTTGCTTTTCCATATGTAACTAATAGGCAACTGAAAGCGTGACAATCAGATGCCTGATCCATAAATGGGTCTTTCTGAATAAGAAAGCCAGCTTCTTATTTGTGCTTTGAAGGATATAATGGTTCACTGCAAAAAGACAACTAAAGGTCACTACACTTGAGAAGGGAGCTTGATGTCTGAAAATGTTTTAGGAAATGTTATCTTCTGAAAAAAATGTTGAGCACTTTGATGTGCAATTTCTGGTGGTCCCCTGCCATACAAGTTTCTTGGTTTATTTATAAGTTGGCTGCTGCAGGACCGGCAGATTAACTCACTCTTAAATTGAGACCTTGACTGCCCCTTCTATCCTTGACTTTTCATTGCACTTGCACCATGCTAATGTCTATCAGAACCATTTTGTCATTCTTTACTACGTTTTCCAGTTGGTAATTCACAAAGCTCGATTTGTGAAGTTCTCCTTCCATAAATAACAAAAGCATGACTGCTTAACTTACTACTAGCGTGTTGGGAAGTATTGAGCTATTCAAAGGATGTGTTGCTTGTAGAAAGTATTTTTTTTTACATCTGAACTGTCGTGCTGGTTGGCCTTATTTTGATGTTGTTGAGAATTTCTTTTGAAACATCGCAGGTTGACCAGGATCAGTTTAACAAGGTTATGGGTTATATCAAGGCTAGGAGGGAGAGTGGTGCAAAACTTGTAACAGAGGGCGACCAAATTGGTACCAAGGGCTTCTATATTATGTCTACCATTTTCTCAGAAGTTAAGGTATGGGAATAACATTTTGGGGATAATTGCAAGTCTGCAAATCTTTCCCCAATTAGTTATGAAAATGCTTACTTTTTACTGGCCCGGTTAGGTCACTTTAAGTTAATGGTGAAGGAGGTCAAAATTCTTCCCATCTCAGTGCTGAAGACTTGCTTTTTACTCTGTTTCTTCAATCTGCAAAATATATGATGTATTGTAAAAGATTTTTTTGTGGGGTTTTATGCACCAATTTGATTCCACAAACAAAAGATAGGTACATTGTGAATATCTAATCAAACTTGCAAAGAAAAATGGCATGAATGGCTACATGCCAAAGCTAAAGCTATTGTTGATAGTTTGTTATTCAAGCCAGAAAATACAATTATTCCATTGTTAGGGCTCTACTTTAAGTTAATGGCGAAGCTAATAGGTCACTTTAAATTAATAGTGAAGGAGGTCAAAATCCTTCCCATCTCAGTGTTCAAAACTTGCGTTTTTATTATTCAAAACGATAGTCTCAGCGCATTATTCAAAGGATATTCATTTGTTTTTTTAATTATCGAAAAAAATTAAATGCTAAAAAGAATTCTAACTACAAAGATCTAACTAATAAAGGATATTCACTGACATAATCTTGAACAGTGTCACCCACCTGTCCTCGCATGTGTTGACCTCTTGTTGACTTGCTATTGCAATGTCATTTTCTAATTGTGTAGTGTTCCATATTTTATTTGTCCAATGAACATGGCATGCGTTGAATTTTTGCATAATGACATTACTCTACATGCCGAGTTTCATATCCCCTCGACAGTCCTAAAGCAACCTTAATGTGCAGAGATTAGTGTTGGTTTATCAAAATCGAGCAATTGATTTTCTTAAGATTAACAATAATCCCCAGTTTAAATTTGTAGCACTAATATTCGGTATCTTGGTTTATCATGTCTCAAACTTTAGTGACGTTAATCAACACAAGCTTCAATTTGTGGCAACCAATATCAATTCCATTTCTAGACGCTTGAAAGGGATTGACAACCACTTATGTATCCTTCTACTCAAATAGGTCAATGAGCCTCACTAATGCGAGCTCAAATAATGTAATTGCCTCCTTTCGGCGTTCCCTTGCACCTCCCGGTGCAATTGCTAGTTATTAATTATGTAGGATGCGTGCTAGTTGATTTGTTATTTATTTTGGAGTTTTTTTAATATAATTTTTTTAAAGTTGAATTTGTCAGGAATTATAAATTTGAATTATGAATTTTTTACCATTTTTATTTTAAATATTAAAAAAAAATTATTTAACTAAAATAAATTGAAATAAATGTCTTTAGGATTAATTATATTATTAAAACTAGTAATAAATTTTATTAAATAAATAATATGAATATATTATTGTTTAAAATTAGTCGCTGAAATCTAACCATTTAAAAACTAACAATAAATTAATTAGTTATAAACCACAAGAATCTTACATCTAAAAATTATTTAATTAAAAAATATAAAATATTTAAATAACCCTTATATTATATTATAGTCTTATCATTACTTTCCATTAAATTATTTTTAATAGAAAATATGGATTATTTTTATGGAAAATGTTTGAATACTTTCCCTTGAAATCTTCTTCATGGAAAGTATGCATTCATTTTAATGGAAAATAGTTGAGTACTTTCCGAAAATATGGATTACTTTTTTGGGAAAATGGTTGCTTAATTTTTATTAATTTTTTTTTAATATGACTTTTTTAACTAAACAAATAATTGTGTTTTTAAAATATTGTAGGCATTTTTTCGTACTATGTGAATGTTAATATAAAGTGTGTTTCTAATGAAAATTGGAGATATTTTAGATTTTTGAAATTTATTTATATTAATAAATGAGATTTGATTTTGGAGTTATTTTTAATGTGATTTTTTGGAGTGTTTTTTAGATTTTTTGGCCAGAAATTTGACTAAAGAATTTGAGGTGAAATCTTGATTTGTGTTATTTAAATTGTTTTTTTGATTATATATATGGATTCAACACCCCGAAAAACCCTAAAGCATTTCAATTGTGCAAAATTTACCTTATAATTTCAATGAATTTCTTCTAGTTCCTTTTAAATTTCAGAGAAATTTAATCAGAAAATAAATCGAAAAACTTTTAAAAAATCACATTAAAAAACAACTATTTTAATTATTTAAAAATTAAACTTTTAACTCTATTTTATATATATTAAATATATAAATTTTATAATTAAATATAAAAATATTGATATTTTTATATTTTATTATTTAAATATAATTGAATTATAAATTGCAACTAAAAGGAAAGTCAAATGTTAACTAATTTCCTCCCGTTTTCCTATGTTGGCTTTCCTCCAGCTTTCCTCCATTCAAATCTGCATATGACACATAAAGATACCCATATCTAAAATGTGTCATAAATGGCTATCAAAAATAGAAATTCACCTTCCTCAGCTGCTCCCACCCTGGTTTGGTTTGTTCTGTAACACTTGAAGTTTTCCACGCGCTTTCGTTTAGTATCCAATACCGTTATATAACACGACCCTCTCCCTCCCCTTTTCCAATCTCATCTCCATTCAGGTATTCTGAGGTAGTAGCAGTCATACTTTCCATTTCATTCCATTAGAGATTGAATTCAATTCCAATTCTGTAAGATGTCTCACCACCACCACAAACATGAACATGAGCACCACAACCATCACGGACACCATGAGAAGGAAGAGGAAATCAGAAGGCCGGAAATTGTTTTCTATGGTGAACCGGCTAACCAGAGAACAGATCCGTATGCTGTGGACTACGAGAGGACCATGAAGGAGCAGAAACAACATAAACAGATGGAGCATGTAGGGGAAATAGGAGCAGTCGCTGCAGGAGCGTTTGGAATGGTGAGATATATATTTGGGCCCATAATCTCAATTTTTAATCCATATATAGACTTGAATGTATTCTGATATATCATAGTTAATCCTAGTGGAGATCTCTTTGAAATTAGACAACACAGGGTGGGATTTGAGTCTTGACCCTGTGATATAAGGTTTAGACAATACAGAGTGGGATTTCTAAGGTTTTTTGGTTTGGTTTATATATAATATATTGGTTTATAGATAATAGATTTTAGAAATGGGAAATTTCAATGATGTGATCCAATCGTTAAATGGAAAGGTTTAGTGCCCACGGGTCTTTTGGTCAGGACAAGTGTAATGGGTATCTCTACCTATGTACTTCATGTATGCAGTATGAGATGTACGAATCAAAGAAGGATCCAGAGCACGCTCACAAGCATATGGTTGAGGCCGGGATTGCAGGAGCTGCTGCAGTGGGAGCAGCAGGGTTCGCCTTCTACGAGCATAAGCAGCCGAAGGAAGGTCATGGCGAAAAACATCATCACGGCCACCATTAGCAGGCCACTACCAGTGCTTCAATGCATTTAAAATAATTTATTTCTTTAGTCATGTAATTGTCAAATTCAGTTCCCTTCATTGCTGGTATTCGGTGTATTGTAATAGGATTGGCAGTGAGTCTGTCTCCTTCCATCTTTTCCTCTCAGAGTGTTTTCTCACAGGTGTTTTCAGATCCATAAGATCTATTCAGTTTGTTTTGTGAGGTTGAGAAAGTATTTATGATGAATAATAAAGTATATTGTATAATTATTGGTATTATTGAGCAGGCTCATGAATTGAAATTTGGTTAGGTTGGTTAAAATAAAATAAAAAATTTAAATTTAAAATATATATATATATATATATATATATATATATATATATAATATTGGCTCATAACAAAATTGCAGGTGAAGAAATTGGATCCTTCTCAACTCATGTTCGATTTGTATTTAAGATGGATCTATATTAGTGGTAAATATAGAGCTTGTGATTTCTTCAATACTGTTTCAATCTTTTGCACTAGACTGATTGTAATCAGTAGACAATAAGCCTCAAACAATTTAGTTAAAAGCTGGCTGCCCCACACAACATGGAACAATGCAATTAGCTAAAAGCTAGCTGCCCCACACAACCAGGAACAATGAGGATAGACACATTTAATAAGGATGGTTCAAACCAACATGGAATTATGAACCATTTCACTTATGCTAGTTTAAAGAAGCTACAATTTTGTCTTGGAAATAATGAAAACCTCAGGGTAGAAATTTTGGAAATTCAAATTACAGTTGTCAAGTTTTAAGATTTTAGGTGTTCTGAGAGTTTTTAAGCTATCAAATTTTCAATTTTGGAGTTTTAAAACTCCAAGTGTTCTAAAAAAATTTGATAATACTAATCAGAAAATCAATTCAAACACTTTTAAAATTAAATTTCTTACCATTTTTTTCATCGAATTCCAGCATCCCCTCAAAATTGTGGACGCCGCTAATTTATTGATTCAAAGTATTCATAGGTGTCCGGTATAATGGGCGAACATTATATACTGCTAGACAGAGTTTAAAAGGTCTTCACATTTATTTTTCAAAAAACAAACAACTTCTGACACTAATACTGTCAAGTTCCTAAACACTTTACACCTGCAAGAATTTGAACGAAAAGCCCGTAGCCGATTTCCAAAAGTATATGAGACTAGCGTAAATGAGGCGCCATAATCCTCTGTTTTGTTGGGGAGAATAATTCACTAAAGTTTTGACAAATTCAGGTAGGTTAGTTGTTCACCTGACCATTTTTCTCCCAGGGATTTGGTTGAACACGAATCTATTTTCATTGTTCACAGTAGTAATAAGATCCATACCATTATTAATCCCTCTCTCCAAGAAATATTGCAGTCACGTCATTATTGACTAGTATATCTCTTTACAAATTATGAATTTGTTCTTAAAAGTATGAAGAACTAATAATTTTTGTATTGAGAATATATTTATTTATTTTATTGTTGTATTAATTTTTTTATTTTTGTGATTGGATAAAGGTTTAAATTTGATTATTTTTTTCATAGAGAGCTCCATTTTAGTAAGGTGGATAATTTGATGATTTTTTATTATTTTATGTACAAATTTTATATTAAAATAATTTTTTAATTTAGTAAAATAGAGATGTTGTAATGTTTATACTTTAACTTATTCAAAATAAAATAAATTAAAAAATATAAAAATTATGAATTTTGTGTAACATTTTAATTTTTTCAAAATAATAAATTAATTAATTAATTAAATTAAATTAACAATTATAATTATAATTAATTAATATTTAAACTAGTATATATCTATTTTAACTCCATTAAATATAAAGAAAAATAATTTTTTAAAATGCAAACATCTTTTAAAATGAAAAAAGAATTATTTCATTTAAACATTTAATAAATCTAAAATTAAAATAACTAAATACAATAATTTTTTTTAATTTAAATAACTTTTAAATCACAATTTTTTTTTTAATTGGTAATCAATTTCAAAATATAACGTTAGCAAATGGAAACCGGAAACCTTTTTCTATAAAAGCTTGTTCGATATAAAAGCAAGTTATAAAGGAAGAGTCAAATATTTGTTCCTGTATATTTTTTAATATTAGATAATATTTTTAGTTTTTTATTTTAATTTAAATGTTAATTTGTTATTTGAAGTTGTTTTTTGAAAAGTATTTTGATTTATTTTTCTAATCTAATTGGATCTATCAAGAGCCTAGAGGGATCAAATCTCTTAAGTGCAAATCTCTTTTTTGAGTGCACAACTTGAGGAAAGGTTTGCACCTAAATAGATTTGATCTCTCTTGACGTTAGGAGTTAAGATAGATCTAGGTTGGTTTCAGTCGTGTGTGGCCAAGTAAAATCTCTCGATAATATGAGCAATATATGATTAATTTTATCAATAATATGTAAATACATCTAATATGAATATAGTCATTTTAAATATGCTAAATATCTCTGATAATATGAGCAACAGATGATTAATTTTATCAATAATATGTAAATACATTTAATATGAATATAGTCATTTTAAATATGCTAAATATGTCTGAGATTTATCGAGTCATCTGAGTAATAAGAATGTAGTAATAAGATTTATAAGGTAATTTTTGTATTGAAAATATATTTATTTATTTTATTGTTGTATTAATTTTTTTATTTTTGTGATTGGATAAAGGTTTAAATTTGATTATTTTTTTCTTAGAGAGCTCCATTTTAGTAGGGTGGATAATTTGATAATTTTTTGTTATTTTATTTATTATGTATAAATTTTGTATTAAAATAATTTTTTAATTTAGTAAAATGGAGTTGTAATGTTTATATTTTAACTTATTCAAAATAAAATAAATTAAAAATATAAAAATTATGAATTTTGTGTAACATTTTAACTTCTTCAAAATAATAAATTAATTAATTAAATTAAATTAAATTAACAATTATAATTATAATTAATTAATATTCATTTAAACCTTTAATAAATCTAAAATTAAAATAACTAAATACAATAATTTTTTTAATTTAAATAACTTTTACATCACAATTTTTTTTTTAAATTGGTAATAACCGGAAACCTTTTTCTATAAAAGCTTGTTAGATATAAAAGCAAGTTATGAAGAAAGAGTCAAATATTTGTTCTTGTATATTTTTTAATATCAGATAAGCTATTAAAAATATTCAATATTTAATATGTATTATTAATTATTTTTATTTTTATTTTATATTTTTAATATGTATTATTAATTATTTTTAGTTTTTTATTTTAATTTAAATGTTAATTTGTTATTTGAAGTTGTCTTTTGAAAAGTATTTTGATTTATTTTTCTAATCTAATTGGATCTATCAAGAGCCTGGAGGGATCAAATCTCTTAAAGTGCAAATCTCTTTTTTGAGTGCACAACTTGAGGAAAGGTTTGCACCTAAATAGATTTGATCTCTCTCAGGGTTAGGAGTTAAGATGGTTTTAGGTTGGTTTCAATCGTGTGTGGCCAAGGAAAATCTCTCGATAATATGAGCAATATATGATTAATTTTATCAATAATATGTAAATACATCTAATATGAATATAGCCATTTTAAAACTCCATTAAATATATAAAAAAATATTTTTTTTAAATGCAAACATTTTTTAAAATGAAAAAAAAAATTATTTCATTTAAACATTTAATAAATCTAAAATTAAAATAACTAAATACAATAATTTTTTTAATTTAAATAACTTTTACATCACAGTTTTTTTTTTTTAAATTGGTAATAAATTTCAAAATATAATGTTAGCAAATGGAAACCGGAAACCTTTTTCTATAAAAGCTTGTTTGATATAAAAGCAAGTTATAAAGGAAGAGTCAAATATTTGTTCTTGTATATTTTTTAATATTAGATAAGTTATTAAAAATATTCAATATTTAATATGTATTATTATTTTTTTTTTAATATTTTTAATATGTATTATTAATTATTTTTAGTTTTTTATTTTAATTTAAATGTTAATTTGTCATTTGAAGTTGATTTTTGAAAAGTATTTTGATTTATTTTTCTAATCTAATTGGATCTATCAAGAGCTTAGAGGGATCAAATCTCTTAAAGTGCAAATCTCTTTTTTGAGTGCACAACTTGAAGAAAGGTTTGCACCTAAATAGATTTGATCTCTCTCGGCGTTAGGAGTTAAGATGGATCTAGGTTGGTTTCAGTCGTGTGTGGCCAAAGAAAATCTCTCGATAATATGAGCAATATATGATTAATTTTATCAATAATATGTAAATACATCTAATATGAATATAGCCATTTTAAATATGCTAAATATGTCTGAGATTTATCGAGTCATCTGAGTAATAAGAATGTAGTCAATCACAAATAGTCTTTATTGTGATCAATCTCAAACTATTTTATTCTACTATTCTTATTGTCACCCTTGTTAGTTTTTTTATCTTTTCATATTGATTATATTAAAAGGACAATTGAAATAGTAAACCATTTAAATATTTAGCTAGAGGTTTTGTAGTAAACTTCATACCTTGTCTCTCTTTCTCTCCACTATTAATAGGCTTAATTACTATAACACAAAAATCAATGTACATTGTCAATATTTTTTTGTGCAAACTATTAATCCAATGACTTTAAAATTAATGTACCATCATACATCCAATTACATCAAATCATAAATCAACATATACACAATCAATGCATCTAAAGAAAGAAATCAAATAAGATTAGAAAACAACATCTATACTAAAATCAATGCATGTACTGCAAGTAATCAAATAGGATTAGAAATCAACATCTACACTCAAATCAATGCATCTAGTGCAAGTAAGAAAATCGGATTAGAAAACCAAAATCTACAATGAAATCAATGCATCTAGTGTAAACAATCAAATAGAGTTATAAATCACCATATATACTGAAATCAAAGCATTCAGTGCAAGCAATCAAATAGGAATAGAAATCATCTATATTGAAATCAATGCATCTAGTGTAAGTAATCAAATATAATTAGAAATCAACATCTACACTGAAATTAATGCATCTAGTGCACACAATCAAATAGGATTAGAAACCACCATCTACACTGAAATCAATGCATTTAGTGCAATCAAATAGGATTAAAAATAATCTACATTGAAATCAATGCATCTACTGCAAGAAATCAAATATCATTAGAAATCAACATCTACACTAAAATCAATACATCTAGTGCAAGCAATAAAAAAGGATTAGAAATCACCATCTACACTGAAATCAATGCATCTAGTGCAAGAAATATTCTTCCCTCTCCCATCACCCTCCATATATATGTGTCTGTGTGTGTGTGTGTCCCTCCATCTCTCCTTATTTGTCCATTTATCTCTCCCCCCAAACACACATGCTCTCTCACTCCATATCTATCTATATCTTTGTCCCTCCCTCCATGTCTTCATCTATCTCTTCTTTCTCTTAACCTTCCATCTATATCTCTGCCTCCCTCTATCTCTCAATATCAACCCAAAAACATACATTCTCTTTATCCAATATATCACTCCCTCCTCCTCTCTCTCTCTCTTTCCCCTCCCTCCCTCTCCCCCGCTTCTATCTCTCTTTCTTCTTGCTATCCTCTCTCTCCATCTTAATTATCACTCCCTCTCTCTCTATCTCCACCTCTCAATCTCTATGTCTTTCTTCTTACCTCCCTCTCTCCCCCCTCCATCTACACCTCTCTTTCCCTACCTCTCTCCACTCTCTCTCTTCCTTTCTCTCTCTCTCCACCTTCCAACTTTGTTACTATATGCCTCTATCTCTGTTTCTCTCCCCCCTTCTCTCCATCTCTCCTTTTTTGTCTCTTTATCTCACCCCAAACATACACACACTCTCTCTCCACTTCTCACTCTATGTGTCTTTCTTCTTCCCTCATTCTTTCCCCATCCAGCTCCATCTCTCTATCCCTCCCTCTCTCCCCCTCCAACTCCATGTCTCTACCTCTCCCTCTCTTCTCCTATCTCTCAAGTCGCCTTTATTTTCCTTCCTCTCTCTCCCTTTCTCTTCCCCCATCTATCTATATCTCTTTCTCTCTCTCTCTCCCCTACAATCCTATCTCTTCCCCCATCACTCACTTCCTCTCACTCAAGTCCCCTCTCTTTCTATTCCTCTCTCTCCCTTTCTCTCCTACCTCCCTCTATCCCCCCCCCCCCCCCCCGCTCTCTCTCTCTTTTCCATTTAATCCTCCCTCTCTCTGCCGTCAAATCCTCTCTCTTCACCCATCACTCTATCTCTCTCTCCAACTATTTAATATATTCCTCCATTTCTTCTTCTCTCCCATTCTCCCCCCGCCCCCCCTCCCCCTTGTCACTCCTTCTATGTCTCTTTATCTCACCCCTAAACATACACACTCTCTCTCTGTATTTCCCTAGTCATTCCCTCTCTCTCCACTTCTCACATGTATGTATTTCTTCTTCCCTCCATCTCTCCCCCTCCAACTCCATATCTATATCCCTCCCTTGCTCCTCCTCCTCTCATCCTTCCTCTCTCTCCCTTTTCCTCCTACCTCCCTCTCTCTTCCCCTTCTTTGTATCTCTCTCTCTCTCTCTCTACCCTCGAAACCTCTCTCCTTCTCCCTCCTCTCCTTATCTCTCTCCCACCTCTATACTTATGTCTCCCTCTCCCTCGCTTACCCTTCCATACCTATCAAACTCCTTTCACTCACTCTCTTCCTTCCTCCTCTCCCCTCTCCTTTAGTTTATCTCCATTTTTCCCTTGTGACTCCCCCTATTTTCCCACCTCTATCATATGTCTTTGTTCTTCCCCTCCATATATTTCTTTAGTTAATATATATGTCATAATATATTAATTTATATTATAGTATAACAAATTTAATATTGTATTAATCTAAAGTTATTAAATTTAATAATATTAATATTATAATATATTAATATGAATATTTATTTAATAATATTAATAATATTAATATCTTAATATTAATGTTAGGGTCAATAATGTTTTTTTTGTGTGGTATTAATAATAATTTGGTCCATGGTATTTGGCGCATAGGCTTCATATATAATTATATGATTATTTCTAATCATATTTGATATATTTTTATTTATTTACCATACCTCTTTTATAAATATGGTATTTGAACCATGGTATTTATCCGATGGTATTAATAATAAATTTTCCCCATGGTATTTGCCCATAGGCTTCACCTAAATAAAACCTCTTTTTTTAGTTTTTTTAAATAAAATTATGGAGTAAATATTTATATATTTACCATACCTATAGTTTATTTATATTTTTATTTATTTACCATACCTCTTTTGGAGTAAGTATAAAAAAAGGTTTTATTTATTTACCATACTTCTGGTTTATTTATATTATATTTATTTACAATATCTTTTTTTTGAGTGTTTTCTCTTTTGGTGTAAGTATAAAAAGAGGTTTTATTTATCTATCATACTTCTCATTTACTTATATTTTTATTTATTTACAATATCTCTTTTTTGAGTGTTTGTAACTCTTCATATTTTAAATTTATATTGTTTAAATTTATTTTTAATTGTTTATTTATATGGTTATGTAAGTTATTGTTTAAGCGGACATTATTTAGATTTTATTTTAAAAATTTTATTTAGTTTTTTATTTTGGCTTCCGACATACTTACACATCGGGTCATACTCGGCTAGAGACTGCGCCTCTAATACACAAATCAAAATTTCACCTCTAATTTTTCTACTGATTTTGGTTATAAAATCCACTCGATACTCCAAAAAGTTGCATTAAAGACAACTCCAACTCCAATGTTATATTTTTGAAACCAGATGATGAAAGAAAATCGTAGAGGCAGGTTATCTTTGTAATCACAAGAATGCTATAAAACCAAGCAATGGCAGTTCCTGCCGATTTGACATGAGACTCTTGGGAACATCACTTACCAATGTATTTTGTCAATGTGAGAACTGCCTATAAACTCCATGACATGTTTTTCAATCCATGTTTCATCTTTTTGCATGAGTTCCATTTGTTCCTGGACAATAGTTGGCAATGGACAACACTTTTCAATGGAAAGACAAGAACTCGGCAATGCAAAGTCATACAAACAACATTTTTCAAACAAGTTTGCTACAATTGTATCTCAAGCAGATAACCATTGTGGATTGGCACTACTAAACATTAAAAATAAGCTTACCAAAAATAATTTTACTAGATTTTTTGTCCTATGTTAAAAATAAGTTTAACTGAAAAAATTTTACCACAGTTTTTGTGCTTTTTCTATTTTGTCTTATAAGTTGCAACCTCTAAAAATCGATAGAATAATATTAGATTAGTTCGGAGCACCATAGATATTGCACCTTACTATACTCATGAAATAAAGGCTTCATATCTTCTGGAAAAATGAATGGAATGGACCAAGAAAAGAAGGCTCTTCTCATGAAATAAAGGCTTCATAACTTATAGAAAAGGGAATGGAAAAAGAAGAGAAGGCTCTGGAAAAGGGAATGGAAAAAGTAGAGAAGGCTCTTATTTTTAGTTGCTCAGCTGGTGATTTAGCAACATATTTGCATTCTGACAATTTTTGTGAGCTTCTACCAAGCACAACCACAATGAATTCATGTCAATGCTGAATTTTTTATTGATGTGAAAGATATAGTTGGGATACGTTAGATATAGCACAGTGCTTCCAAAGTATGTATTTACATATATCCAGAATCCCATATTCATCTTAATTTAGCATAGGCAGATTAACCAAATTTTCACACAAGATGATCATAAGAGCTAAAACAAAAATAAGGCGTATAGGGAGTTCTGGGCAGTCCCTCCTTCCTAAGCGATAAATTAATGAAATTTATATAGGATGCAGGTCTATTCCTCTCCCTCATTTTTGACCCTGAACCTTTTTTTTTTTTCCAGAAGAAAAAAACCGTTGTCATATATTAATATAAATAGTACATGATCAAACATACAGAAGCATCTCACATAGATCATCAGCAAAAAATATAAATCCATACAAACAAGATTGCAACCAGAAAAGCAGTCCATGCATCATAATTCTCAAAAGCATGGGAAAAGCAACAACATATGACTATGCTCTAATTACGTAGCAGAAAAGTATTATTCTGCTCATCCCCAGTAATCCTAGGATAAGCCATAAAACCCAAAAGTAACATATAATGGACCTTGCTCGCTTGTAGGCAGATCTGAAAAAGAAGTCAGCACAAAAAAACATGAAGCTCCCAAAGTGAAGCTCGCTTGCAATAGCATGGCAGGGAAACCCCATATAAGTTAAGGGATGGGGATATCCGAGGCCCATATGCAATTTCCACCCCTTAAATTTTTAACTTGCATAATACCAAAACACATGCCCAGACCCTTCTTTGAGAGTCCATCTTCCTTAGAGTTTTTTTATCTGAAGATGTGATGAATAGGCAGATTGTTCAATTTAGCCCACATCTGCTGAGTCCTGAGGAGCCATCCCTGTGAGCTTGGAGAAGAAAGAGCAGCCTTGCCAGTCACAACATCTATGATGATTTTAGAGTCATCAAATATGCTAAGTCCATTCAATCCAATGTTATGGGCAGTAAGAAGCCCACTCCATAGGGCCATCAGCTCCACCAAGTTGTTAGTACCCAATCCACCATTCCAGCATATATGTATCCACTCAACCTGAGATACCTTAATCCAAGCACCACATCCCATCATGCCCTCTTGACAAGCGCCATAAAAAACGACCGTAGGGAGAGCAATGGGATGGGGCCTGTTTCTAATAGAGTAATCCGGAACGCTTACCACAATAGGATTCCAAACACTAATCCACTTCATAATGGCAGAGTGAATAAAGGAAACAGAGAAACTCCTCCCCTCAAATAAGAGTCTATTTCGTACCAGCCATATTTCCCATATGATAAAGAAAGGCAAGAATTGGAATTTCCCATGGATTTTGTCCCATCGATTAGCAGCCTTCATGAAATCCCCAAGGTACATGATGATTCAATCAAATGGTGACTGAAAAGATACCATATATCAAGCACCATTGAACATGTAAATAAAAGATACTCTGCCAATTCCTCCTGAGATAAACGTAGAGCACATCTACCAGGGCCATGAAAGCTGCGTCTTTTGAGAGTGTCCCATGTTAGGATTTTCTTCTTCCAAACCAACCACCCAAATAGAAGAATCTTGGTTGGAATTTTCTTGTGCCAAAAAGGCCAAAAAGCAGTGGAAAAATCCAGTTGTGTAGACCGAGAAGCGATGAAATCATATACCTCCTGAACAAACATCGAGCCATTCTTCATATCACCCTCCCATATAATAGAGTCACCTTAATTCCTGTAACATAAACCCGCCACCTATATGCTCTACGCATACTCTCTCCAATCCACCGCATCCCATCTGTAGAGACCCAAAGACTCAACAGATTTCAAAATGGGAGCACCATGGGCCCAATAGTGGATGATTTGATAGAAATATATAATCCGGCAATGAGCAAGTCTGTGGGAAGTCCTCTGATAAGGAATTGCATTAGCCTTCATTCCATATATGCGATCACATCATAGGGTGATCCTCTGCCCATTACCAAATTTCCATATCAACTGTTCAGTAAAGGTTGGACATATTTTCTTAAAGCCTTGCCATATAGCTGAAATTTTTCGAGGACATATGTATTGTTGGCAGCATATAATGAGCAGAGGATCTTCAGCTAGATATTTATTTTTAAGAATATCATTCCATATTCTGTTTCCCTTTATAGCCCTCTAGAGAGATTTGATGAGTAGAGTCGAGTTAAAGGCTCTAGTATTTAGGATGCCCCATCCTCCCTATTTCTTAAACACACTTAAGTACTCAAGCTTACATAGGTGTTTTTTCTTGACCATGCACACGCCCCCCCATAAGAATTTTTAGATAATCTAATTTATACAATGTATAATTTGCTCTGGGAAATAAAAAAGGTGGCCCCAATATACAATAAATTGTGTGAGAACAGCTTGAATCATAATTAGTATACCGCCCAAAGAGAGCCACCTATGAGTCCATTTGTTAATCTTAATGGAAAGTTTCTCCACCAGCCACATCCAGTCCTGTACTCTATATCCACATGATTTGATTATGTACCCTAGGTATAGGAATCCCTCATTTTCCTTCTTAATATGAACCCCAAGGAAACTAGCAATGAAATTAATCTCATCCTCATCCCCAAAATCATAAATAAGAAAATATTTACGCTTGTTAATGCAAAGGCTAGAAGCACTCCCAAATCAAGTCAACAAGAAGTAAACATAAAACCAATGATTTCTAAGAATCCAAAAAAATATCAGTAGATCATCCACAAAGAGCGAATGAGTGATACTTATAGCATTTGAGAAAGAGAGCCCAAAAATGAAATGTGAGCTCCTAGCCATCTCCATAAACCTGCTAAATCCATCCATAATCAATATAAATAAAATAGGAGATAGAGCACATCCCTGCGTTAACCCTCGTTCAACTCCAAAGAAGTTTGTCGACAAACCATTAATGATAACTGCAAATCTAGTAGATGTAATACATGCCATAATCCATATGATAATGTGCACAGGGAGCCCAAACTTAAGAATAACCAGCCTCATGTATGACCAGTCCACAGTGTCATACGCTTTATACAAATCAATTTTCAGAATGAGAGCATCCAGCTTTCCGGAATGCATAGAATGTAAGGCCTCCTGAGCAATGGCAATGGCATCGTGGATCGACATACCTTTCAAAAAACCATACTATTCCTTCGAGATATACCTTGATAATAAAAATTTCATTCTGTTAGCAATAATTTTAGAAGATGCCTTGTAAATGAGGTTACACAGTGCAATCGTTCTGAAGTCAGAAAATGACTTCGGATCAGACGTTTTGGGTATGAGCGCCAAGAATGTAGCATTCATGTTCACTGGAATGCGACCCAGAACCCTACCTTGTTCCACAACAACAATTATCTCTTCTGCCATTATGTCAAAAAAATGAACATAAAATTCCACAGGCCATCAGTCCGGACCAGGGCATTTATCATGTGCAAAGGACTTAAGAGTTGTCTCTACTTCCTCCCTCGTAATAGCAGCATTTAAGCTCAGGAGGTCCTCATCCGCAACCATATGCGAAATGTACTGAAGAACCCATGTTTGACATTCTAAGGAGATTTCCTTATTTTCTTGGTAAAAGGTCAAGAAATGTTTAAATGCTCCCCCCATAATCTCTTCCGTGGAAAATACACAGCTTCCATCACTTTTCTAAATATACCATATTGAGTTTTTATTTTTCTGCTCATTTGCACATTTTTGAAAAAATTATGTGTTCATGTCACCTTCTTTGAGCCAGTTAATCATGCTCTTTAATTTCCATGTAAGTTCTTCAATCTTCAATATTTCCATTCTTTTGTGTTGTAGTTTGTCCATCTAAATATAAGTCCGGTCATCCGGGGCACAAGTAGCAAATTTAGAGAATAATTCATTGAGTGATTTTGTGATATCATTGAGTTCCTCTCTGAGCTTTCTCTTCTTGTTGATCTCCCATCCCTTCGTGATGGTCTTAAATATTTGTAACTTTGCATGTAGTCTGTTATACATGATAGCCCCCAATAAAAATTTTGTTAAGCAGCCCCTTTAAACCATTCGAAACCCCCTCTTTTAGCCTTGAAAATTCGTGTTTGTGACTGTTGTTGCCTTTAACACCCCTAAAATACATTAAAAAAAGGCCCTAGATTTGTATCTGAAAATATAAAAAGGCCTAGCCCTTTTGGCCCTAGCCCCTCTGTTTTTCTACTTCGTGCGACCAAAGGCTGTAACCAAAAGCAAAGGCATTAGGTGCTTATCAAAGTACATCGGGCTAAATTAGAACCATCGATCTGAATGGATCGGACGGCATTCACAAGGCTCCATCGCGCCCATACCCCACTCTTTGTCCTCACATCCATTGCATCTCAGTCGTTCATTCGCTTGCAGATCTGACGGTCTGCACCTTTCCCGCCTTGTGGTCCCCGCGCCCTAAAAACCACTGCTTAAAACAAGCTGTATTCCCTGCACCGCTTTTGAAGGGCTGGTGGTTTTCCAAAAATCGCAACGATTCCATACATTATGCGCCACGCATCCCAGGCCACTGTTTCAATACAACTCCATTTCGCGCGTTATCGTTCGATCCCGGACGCGCAGCGAAATTAACGTGAACCGTTAGATCCTGAGGCCTTCATCCGACAGTGACTACTCTTCGAAGCTGCATGCGTTTTAAACCAAGCTTATAACGCTGGTGGCCCACCATCGCATCACCGCCCGACACAGTTTAAACTGTTGATCTCGTTTAAGGATCTTATGGCTCAAATCGTTTGTCTGATTAGCTATTGACCCAGTCCACTTCCACGTCGTCCCTTCCGCTTAGCCTTTAGTACGCCCGCGTGTCATTTGTGTTCGCCTCCACCATTCGCATATCTCGTTTACGTGTCATATTACAGTGTTTATGTTGTGTGTCTCTGCCTCGTCCATTTAGCGTTGTCCCACCGTATTTTTATTTCCACCCTTCATTCCTCCGCTATTTCTCTGTGTTTTCCACCACCCCGTCTCATCTCACCATTTCGATAAGTCTACACCACCATATCCATGGATCTGCCACGCCATCATCCCTGTGTTCGGTTTTCTTAACGTGTTTTTGGGTTTTGCAGGTTGCGGTGACAAGAAATCGTCATTAATCTCTGCCTCCATTACAAAAAACGAAGATGCATCTAAGGATCAACTTGCAAAGGTTGAATTTATGAATAAAAGCCCCGGGTAGTTGTCGTGACATAGCTTTCATTAAAGAAACCATGGTAAAAGTCTTCTAAACCCTCTAGAGCAATTTAAAACACAGATTTTCCGCAGATGGAGTTATTAATGATGCAGCAAAGAGTATCAGTCAGAGAACAAGGAATGCAATGTCTGGTGCTGAAGGTTTCAGATCACAATCCAGGATTCAGAAGGCAAAGAGTACAAGTACATAAAAGTCATATCCTCCGGGTTTTATTTCAACAAGATTTTTCTCTCAGAAGAGTACAGAATGTTACATATTTTATTCTTCATACCTTACCCCTGAAGAGATTTGCACCTGCTACATTTACTTCATGGAGCAGCCACAGAGTACTTACAGTGTTCTTGCGTCGTCAAATAGTTTGGGCGGGCACTTTTTCACCATTTTGTTTCAATGAAATAATTAATTCTTTTCACCTAGTTCTTTTATTATTTTCTCTTCTCCTTCCTCTATAAAAGGGAGGAAGAAAGACATTGAAAAGGTTCCAGATTTTTATCAAAAAAATTTGCAGTGAAAGGCATTTTTTGGTATACATCTTGTAAAGCTTCTGTGTGAAGGCTCAGAGCCCATAGGGTCTCAGTGAGGAGGATTTCTATCTGTAATGAGGATTTTGGTCTTTGGTATATCACAGTATGTAACTTTACCTTATATTTTTAATATAACATTCCATTTCATCCACTTTCTTGTATCATGTTTTGGAATGCGAGTGGCTCACTGGTTTGGTAAGGATTCATCCTAGCTGATGCCCATACTTAAATCAGTCAAGCGCTTTAAATATGGCTCATGCATGATATACTATTTCATGTTCATTTCATCCATATTTTTACTATATTAGTTGCTTTGGGAGGGTGCTTTTAAAACACCATTTTCATGTATGGATTCTTAGATTGATAAGCCCATACATGGTTTTGTTGTGTATCTGGGTATCAGACCAAAGTTAACTAATATTTTCTTATATTTCTTTCACCTCATACACCTTCTGATACTTGATTTCTGTGGCATATTATTTGAATCGGCCCTCTTTACAGTAAATTGTCTCTTAGTTGTCTGATGCTTTTGTGTTGGAGCTTTGCATCTTGTCTCTGCAACATTACTTTCCCTGTGGCAGTTTCTATAACTTTTGGTCCCATTTAAATCAATTTCCTTGTTTAACAAGAGATGGCAGGGGAGCCTTTGGATTGACACCCAAGTTTTATTATATGCCCCTTGCTATGCTAATATGTCATAGGCACTGGTCTATGGCAACTCTAGACTGTCTCTAGGAGAGACAATATCTGTCGACAATATCTTTCTGGCGCCGTTTTCGGGGACGAATTTAAGAAAATTAGTTTCCCTGGGCCTCGAAAAATTATATTCACTCTCTAATCAGGTGAGCACAGAGAGTTGAAGAGTTGTATATCTCTCACCTTGGCAACTCCACACTATTGTTTATTTGATAAATCTATTTGTAGTTCTGGCTCCTCGTAAGCCACACCTGAGGTGAGATACATCACATTCAAAGACACCTTCAGTGTCTGACCCTGAGAAGATTGTACATAGAAGAAGTTGGAAAGAAAGGAAATCAATCTGTGCTGAAATCCCTGAATATTTTGTAGAATATTATCCATCCTCTTCTTCTCAAGAAGTGCCAGTAGAAAATCCTGACTCCACTGTGGGAGACACAGATTATTACTCAGATAGCCCACCCAGGGTAGGTGCTAGAATTAAAGCTCATCTTCACCCTACTCCTGAGGTCGAAGAGGTTAAAGAAGTCACCGAAGTAGCTGCTGTTAACCGTGAATTGTTCCCATCTACGCCTCAAGCTGTTGTACAGTATATTCATATTGTTATCCATACTCCACCTCCGCCTCTTCCTTCATTTGTACACCAGATTGTTGCACAACCCCCACCTCCTCCAATGGCTAATGTTCCTACCTTCTTGTTGAATAAATATGCTCCCCTGGCATTACCACAAGTACTAAATGATATGCCCGAGGATTATTTAAAGATATTGCCCAGATTCACTAGGGAAAATGAAATTGATGCTCGAAAACATCTTGAGACTTTCTGCTTTTTTGCAGAGAACTTTAATGTTGAACATCTAGATGTGGTCTTAAGACTGTTTGTGCAATCTCTGGATGGTGAAGCCAAAAAATGGTTCAAAACATTAGGAAACCGTTCCGTAACCAATTGGGATGATATGGAAAATACTTTTCTCAGGAAATGGGGAGAAAATAAAGATCATGGACAGTGTCTTACTGAGTTCAATACACTCAAGAAGAAACATAATGAAGGGGTGTCAGAATTTATCAAGAGATATAATAAGTTATATCTAAACCTCCCTGCAGATATGAAGCCTCATCAGAATGCTGCCAAAGTTGTTTTCATAGCAACCTTTGACTCATATTTTGGTTTCTCTCTCAGGGAAAGAAAGCCTGCCACCCTAGATGATGCTCAGTCAGATGCTCTTGAGTTGGAAGAAAATTTTGCTTCCACTGGAAAATTAAAAGGGAGAGCTGAACAGGATACCAAACGAAGAGGCAAAGAAGAATTATCTACTTCTAATCAGGATAAGGATTCAGATAAAATTGAAGAAATGAGCAAAATGATTAAGAATCTTTCTAATAAACTGGTCAAGCTTGAATTGGAGACCAAGAACTCAGCTTCCAAGAACTTTCAGAACACTCCAAACAGAGGTTAAAATCCTCAGTATAGAAAGCCACCCCTGCAAATACTGCCAAGGGAAGCTAAGGAACAACAGGACCAAGTACCACACCCATTGTACCTGGAAGGCCCAGTAGATGACTCCATTGAAGATGCTGCCTATGAACTGCAAGATGAAAATCTTTCCTTTTCAAACAAAGATGAAATAGAATGCCCATTGCAAGAAGAAGAAGAAGAGATCAGAGACACAGAAGATGCAGAAATTGATCATTATTGCAAACAGTTTAATGATTTCATGAAAGAGCATTTCAATAGTAGATATGAACTCATATCTTCCAGGAAGAGAACTCAAACTCAAGAACATGAAGAAGAGCCTCCCCAGAAAGAAGCACCTACTCAAAAGAAGTCAACAATGAAGAAAGTCACAGACAAAGGTAAGAGTCCTCTAAACAAACCTCTGCAGTCTAATGATCAAAATCCTTCTTCCTCAAAAGTAGTCACTCCTCCTAATGCTGAGTCTGTATCAAAAGAAGTTAAACCCTCAGCTGAGAATAAAGAGTCAAAAGAAGTTGTAATAGAAAATTCCCCTCTCGTTTTCAATTTGCAAAAAGAACTTGAGAAAGTCAAAATCCCAGTCCCTTTGACTGAACTATTGAAACAACCTGCATATCAATCTCAAGTCACTTCCTTATTGCTCCCTCCTGAAGCACCAATAATCCTAGACAGTCTTAATCTTCAAGAAGAAATACCCATGGTAGTTTTTGGCCCACATGTCGAGGAGATAGACCCCTCTACTCCTCCTTTCTATGTGTCTCTATTTATTCATGACCTGTTGTTACACAATTGTATGTTAGATTCTGGAGCTTCCCATAATCTTATGCCTTTGTCAGTCATGGAGCAACTAGGTTTGCAAATCACACATCCATATAAAGACCTCTATTCATTTGATTCCAAAAGAGTTAAATGCTTGGGAATGATCAAAGATTTAGTGGTCAATCTGGCCCAAATCCCCACAAAAAGTGTAGTAATGGACATTGTGGTGGCTGACATCCCAGCTCGCTTTGGCATGTTGTTGTCAAGGTCCTGGGGAACAAAAATTGGTGGGTCACTCAAGATGGATTTAACATATGCCACTATTCCAATTTTTGGTGGCCAGGAGAGGAGGTTGTACAGAGAAACCAGATTTGTCAAGATGGTGACTAAGGCTGACAGCTCAGAGAATTCACCAGCCTACAGCAAGGAAGGAGATTTCTTATGTTTGATGTTAGAATAAGATCAAAATTTTGCTCATGAACCTTCCTTCTGTCAAATCAAGACTGAGGAGCCTTTAGAAGACCATGAATCAGGAGTATGGACTCTACATTTTGATGGAGAAAATTCAAGAGAAGGTAATGGGGCCGGAGTATTATTAATCTCTCCTACAAGAAAATGGGTGCCACTGTCTTTTAAATTGGAGTACGAAGCTACTAATAATGTGGCTGAATATGAAGCACTGTTTCTAGGATTGCAGACAGCCAAGAGTATGGGTATACAGAGTTTAAAGGTTCTAGGATATTTTGAGCTAGTGGTCAGACAAGTCAGAAATCAATGTCAAACTAAACATCCGCGGCTGAGAGCTTATAGAAATAAAGTATGGGACATTGTGGAGAACTTCTTCTTGGCATTTGATATCCAGTTCATGCTTCGAGAACAAAATAGAATGGCAGATTCTATTGCTGTAGCTGCTAGCACATTTCGTCCTCCTCAGAACCCTCTCTTGAGGTATGAAATCGAGGTACGTTATAGACCATCAATCCCAGATAATTTCAAGCACTTGCAGGTATTTGAAGATGAGGAACAAATGAAGAGATTCTTGGAAACAGTGGGAGAATTCTCTAATATGGAGATTGATGATTGTGAAGAAGAGGAGGCTGAGAATGTTTCAGAAAATAAGTGGGAAGAGAAAATTGCAAGAAGTAAAGTATTGCAGCTGAAAGGAAATTTTATCCCTAGAGGGTTGGTCCCCCTAGAAAGGTTGTTTGACAAGAATGATGTCTCATTGCAGCCTAGAAAAATAGTAAAAGAAAATCAGGTAGAAGATCTAAATCTGGGTACTGAGGCCGATCCTAAAATTGTAAAATTATCCAAGAAGGTCCCAGAGGAATATAAGGAAAAATACTTGAGGCTATTCCAGTCATATAAAGATGTGTTTGCGTGGTCCTATCAGGACCTGAAAACTTTTGATGTCAGCATAATGCAGCACAAAATTCCTTTGAGGTAAGATGCAAGACCTTATAAGCAAAAGCTCAGACAGATAAATCCTCTGCTGCTTCCCTCCATTGAAAAGGAAATCAAGAAGTTGCTAAAGGCCAAAATAATTGTGCCATTGAGATACTCAGAATGGGTTGCAAACTTGGTCCCTGTTCGGAAAAAGAATGGAGAAATAAGGCTATGTGTGGATTTCTGAAATTTAAATAGAGCATCTTTGAAAGATAATTATCCACTGCCCAAGCTTGACCACATCCTGCAGAAAGTGGTGGGAGCCTCTAGGATGTCAATGATGGATGGTTTTTCGGGTTATAATCAGGTAGCTGTGCTCCCAGAGGATCAGAAGAAAATTGCATTTACCACGCCTTGGGGTACATTTATGTACGCCAGGATGCCTTTTGGGTTGATTAATGCAGGGGCTACCTTTCAGAGGGCGATGGACATTGCTTTTGTGGGTGAGCAGGATAAATTTTTGGTGGTGTACCTTGATGATATAACAATTTTTTCAAAAAATGATGTTGAACACATTGAGCATTTATGAAGAAATTTTGAGAAATGCAGAAGGTATGGTCTTTCTCTCAATCCCCAAAAGTCTTTATTTGCATTAGAGGAAGCCAAACATTTGGGGCATATTGTAACTAAAGATGGGGTAAGGATAGATCCCAAAAGAGTAGAGGTTATAAATAGCATCCCTTTCCCCAGAAATAAGAAAGAAGCGCAGGTGTTTTTAGGCTGCATAAATTTTCTGAGAAAGTTTATTCCTAACTATGCTGAGATAGTTAGGCATATAACTAATATGTTGAAAAAGAATAATGAAGTAAAATGGTCTCAGGAATCTAGAGAGGCATTCACCAGGATAAAACAGGCATTTGTTGAAGCTGCTGTGCTAGCTAGGCCTGATTATACTAAACCATTTATGATATTTTCTTTTGCTTCACCTCATACAGTAGCTGGAGTGTTATTACAGAAAAATGAAGAAGGATATGAGCAGCCTATTGCCTTTTTCAGTCAGGTGCTTCACGATGCAGAATTGAAATATAAAATATTAGAGAAGCAGGCATACGCCCTAGTAAAATCCCTCAAAGCATTTCGCATGTATATTCTGCAGTCCCACATTACTGCATTTGTCCCCACTGCAGCTGTTAAAGACATTATGATTCAGGGTGATAGTGAAGGAAAAAGAGGGAGGTGGATTTCAAAGATACAGGAATATGATTTGGATATCAGTCCTACTAAGCTGATTAAAGGATAGGGGCTAGCAAGGATCTTATCATAATCAAACTACCAGGCTCTGGGCATAAATCTGTCAATGATAGCAAATGGATAACCTGAGGGGGAAAAAGAACTGCTAGGACTAGAGATAGTCACTCAAAGAGCACACATAAAGTACCTCACAAGTCCATGGTACAAAGAAATAGTAGAATATCTCTTGACACTCAGCTGTCCACCTAGCTGTGATAAATCAAAATACAGGGTTTTAAGGCTGAAGTCACAAAAGTACATAGTTGCTAATGGCCAATTATATTGGAGAGATCCTTCAGGCATCCTATTGTTGTGCCTCACAGAGGATGAAGTAGAAAGTATAATGATGGAATTTCATGAAGGAATCTGTGGAGGACACTATAGCTGGAGGGCCACAGCCCATAAAATCTTAAAGGCTAGTTTCTACTGGCCTAAATTATTTGGAGATGTTTTTACTTGGGTCAGAGCATGTGATAAGTGTCAGAAATTTGCTGAGAGACAGAAGTTGGTAGCTCTGCCCCTGATTCCAGTGCATGTGAATGAGCCATTTCAAAAATGGGGAATAGATTTTATTGGAGAAATACATCCCCCATCAAGTGGACAACATAAATGGATATTGACAGCCACAGATTACTTTACAAAATGGGTGGAAGCCATACCTGCAAGAAATGCTACTGACACTGTCATAATAAAATTCATGGAAGAGAACATCATATCCAAGTTTGGTTGTCCTGCTAAAATAGTGACTGATAATGCACAGGCCTTCAAGTCTGCCAAGTTTGTAAATTTATGCCAGAAGTATAATATCACATTGAAACACTCCACAGCTTACTATCTGCAGGGAAATGGCTTGGCAGAATCTTCCAACAAAACCCTAGTGAGGGCCTTGAAAAAGACTATAAATAAAAATCAGAAGAATTGGGATTCCCAATTGAAATTTTCTCTATGGGCTAATAGAATCACCAGCAAGAGAGCAACTGGGAAATCCCCATTCGAATTAGTGTATGGACGAGCAGCAGTGTTTCTTGTGCAGTTGGCCTTACCAGTGGCACGCTTTATGCAAGAAAGTCAGGAAGAACCGGATGATATGGTCAGAAGAATCAACCAATTGGTGGAATTAGAGGAAACATGGGACCAAGTGAATCAGAGATTAGCAGAATACCAAGAGAAAATGAAACACATATTTGATCAACATGCAAAAGATAGAAAATTTCTGATTGGAGATCTAGTTCTCAGATGGGATGTCTGGAGGGCTGAAAAAGGAAAGCATGGAAAATTTGATCCCCTCTGGTTCGGCCCATTTAAAATTGTGGAACAGGGAGGCAATAACACGTTTATATTGGAGAATTTACAGGGTGGCGTGCTGGATGCCCCTGTAAACGGCCGATTTCTAAAACCCTACTTCCAATTTTAATTTAGGCAGAGATGGCCTGATGTATTATATTGTATATTAGTTGTGTTCCAATCTTTGTTTAAACAAGGTGGGCGTGCTTACGATTCATAAAGCGAATGCAGCGGGGCTGAACAGCATAGTTAGCAGAAAGATGAACAGGCGGTCTACGGAGTTCTCGACACGTCCAAGGATGAACGCGCCGTCCCCAGTTGGAGCCGATGTTATCCATGACAGCCCCCATTAAAAATTTTGTTAAGCAGCCCCTTTAAACCATTCGAAACCCCCTCTTTTAGCCTTGAAAATTCGTGTTTGTGACTGTCGTTGCCTTTAACACCCCTTAAATACATTAAAAAAATGCCCTAGATTTGTATCCGAAAATATAAAATGGCCTAGCCCTTTTGGCCCTGGCCCCTCTGTTTTTCTACTTCGCGCGACCAAAGGCTGTAACCAAAAGCAAAGGCATTAGGCACTTATCAAAGTTCATCAGGCTAAATTAGAACCGTCGATCTGAATGGATCGGACGGCATTCACAAGGCTCCATCGCGCCCATATCCCACTCTTTGTCCGCACATCCATTGCATCTCAGCCGTTCATTCGCTCACAGATCTAACGATCTGCACCTTTCCCGCCTTGTGGTCCCCGTGCCCTAAAAACCACCGCTTAAAACAAGTTGTATTCCCCACACCGCTTTTGAAGGGCTGGCGGTTTTCCGCAAATCGCAGCGATTCCATACATTATGCGCCACGCATCCCAGGCCACTGTTCCAATACTACTCCATTTCGCGTGTTATCGTTCGATCCCAGATGCATAGCGAAATTAACGTGAACCGTTAGATCCTGAGGCCTTCATCCGACGATGATTACTCTTCGAAGCTGCATTCGTTTTAAACCAAGCTTATAACGCCCATGGCCCACCATCGCATCACCGCCCGACACAGTTTAAACCGTTGATCTCGTTTAAGGATCGTGTGGCTCAAATCATTTGTCTGATCAGCTGTTGACCCGGTCCACCTCCACGTCGTCCCTTCCGCTTAGCCTTTCATACGCCCGCGTGTCATTTGTGTTCGCCTCCACCATTCGCATATCTCGTTTACGTGTCATATTACAGTGTTTATGTTGTGTGTCTCCGCCTCGTCCATTTAGCGTTTTCCCACCGTATTTTTATTTCCACCCTTCATTCCTCCTCTATTTCTCTATGTTTTCCACCACCCCGTCTTATCTCACCATTTCGATAAGTCTACACCACCATATCCATGGATCCACCACGCCATCATCCCTGTGTTCGGTTTTCTTAACGTGTTTTTGGGTTTTGCAGGTTACGGTGACAAGAAATCGTCATTAATCTCTGCCTCCATTACAAAAAACGAGGAGGCATCTAAGGATCAACTTGCAAAGGTTGAATTTATGAAGAAAACCCCCGGGCAGTTGCCGTGACATAGCTTTCATTAAAGAAACCATGGTTAAAGTCTTTTAAACCCTCCAGAGCAATTTAAAACACATATTTTCCGCGGATGGAGTTATTAATGATGCAGCAAAGAGTATCAGTCAGAGAACAAGGAATGCAACGTCCGGTGCTGAAGGTTTCAGATCACAATCCAGGATTCAGAAGGCAAAGAGTACAAGTACATAAAAGTCATATCCTCCAGATTTTATTTCAACAAGATTTTTCTCTCAGAAGAGTACAGAATGTTACATATTTTATTCTTCATACCTTACCCCTGAAGAGATTTTCACCTGCTACATTTACTTCATGGAGCAGCCACAGAGTACTTACAGCATTCTTGCGCCGTCAAACAGTTTGGGCGGGCACTTTTTCACCATTTTGTTTCAATGAAATAATTAATTATTTTCACCTACTTCTTATATTAGTTTCTCTTCTCCTTCCTCTATAAAAGGGAGGAAGAAAGACATTGAAAAGGTTCCAGATTTTTATCAGAAAATTTTGCAGTGAAAGGCATTTTTTGGTATACATCTTGTAAAGCTTTTGTGTGAAGGCTCAGAGCCTGTAGGGTCTCAGTGAGGAGGAGTTCTATCTGTAATGAGGATTTTGGTCTTTGGTATTTCACAGTATGTAACTTTACCTTATATGTTTAATATAACATTCCATTTCATCCACTTTCTTGTATCATGCTTTGGAATGCGAGTGGTTCACTTGTTTGGTAAGGATTCATCCTAGCTGATGCCCATACTTAAATCAGTCAAGCGCTTTAAATATGGCTCATGCATGATATACTGTTTCATGTTCATTTCATCCATCTTTCTACTATATTAGTTGCTTTGGAGGGTGCTTTTAAAACGCCATTGTCATGTATGGATTCTTAGATTGGTAAGCCCATACATGGTTCTGTTGTGTATCTGGGTATCAGACCAAAGTTAACTAATATTTTCTTATATTTCTTTCACCGCATACACCTTCTAATACTTGATTTCTGTGGCATATTATTTGAATCGGCCCTCTTTACAGTAAATTGTCTCTTAGCTGTCTGATGATTTTGTGTTGGAGCTTTGCATCTTGTCTCTGCAACATTGCTTTCCCTGTGGCAGTTTCTGTAAGTTCTGGTCCCATTTAAATCAATTTCCTTGTTTAACAAGAGATAGCAGGGGAGCCTTTGGATTTACACCCAAGTTTTATTATATTCCCCTTGCTATGCTAAGATGTCCTAGGCACTGGTCTATGGAAACTCAAACTCTAGACTGTCTCTAGGAGAGACAATATCTGTCAACAACATAGTATTTCCCAGCCATATAAACCTTGGAATGGCGCATTATCCCTCCAACATTCATGGATAATGTTGTTGTATTCTTCATCACTCAACCATGCTCGATTGAATTTGAACGGGACACCCATTCGCTTGCTCATTAGGGGAATTTTGAAGTCTAAAATGGGCCTCCTAAGAAAAATGTACAAAAAACAAAAAAACTTTATAAGAACCAATAGGATTCAAGATGATGATGTCAACCATGGGGGATGATTCACCATTTTTGGAGTAAAAAAGTAAAAATATTAAAAAATAATAAAATAATAAAACTACTTTTCCAACTCGTATTTTTGACTTATCTCCCTAATTTTTTACTGAAATTTCGAGCAGGAGTACTCGTTGAATGCAAAATTTAATTCCTCATCAAAGGAGTACCCATGTTGCATAATTTCGATGGACCCTACTACATGAAAATTAAGAAATACATGAAAAAATGTGTTTACAATCACATTTTTCATTTATTTCTCATTTTTCATGTAGTAGGGTCCATAAAAAGTATGTAACATGGGTACTCCTTGGATGAGAAATCAAATTCTACATCCAACAAGTGTTTCTGCTCGTAATTTGAGTAAACCCATAGGGAGATAAGTTAAAAATACAAGTTGAAAAATTAGTTTTTCTTTTTTTTCCCTCTAAAATTTGATGATGTAATCAAATAATATTTTATTATTTCCACTATTATTTTATAATTTCCTTAGGAGGCCTATTTTAGACCTCAAAATTCCCCTAATGATCCATGCGCCACGAAAGAGCAATAGCCATGTGGTCCAATAAGTCAGATACAAGTACGGTAGATCGCATGTTACCCAAACTATCAATCATGGATCCTTTTACCATTGCCCGGTCCAGTCTCTTACCAATAAAATCTTTATCCGTTTTCCAATTAGTCCATGTAGGAATGATGGGGATTGGTCTAACATCTACCATCTGAGCTCACTTAAACATCTCTCCAATGTATCCCGCCAGTGGGTCCCTCCTGGCTCTAATACCCCATGACTCATCGACATTTAAAGTTGAGTTGAAGTCCCCAATAGCAAATAGATTTTCCAGAGAAAGTATCCCGGATTTATCCATTATGTTCCAAAAATCATATCTGTTCTGGCATGGAGCATAAATGTTGAGAATGTTGATAGTCCCCAAAATCCCCCGAATATTTCCAGACAATAAGATACCTCCAAAAAAACTGAAGGCCCTGAAACTGGCAAAAGCTGGATTCCACAAAGAGATTAAACCCCCCGCATGGCCAACAACATCCACCGCCGCCTCATGCCACCCCGGTCTGACACCTAGAATATTCTTTATAGTTTTCATTCTTTCACAAAGAGTCTCTTGAATAAGGATGATGATAGGACATTATGCGTTAAGAAAAACCTACAGGTGATATAGTTTAAAGGGAGGCGATTGACCATTTCCATCACCGGAAATTTAGGGAGGCGATTGATATTGAGAAGGCGCCCCGTTCGTTGAACAGGGATGACGGATGGAAAGTCAGCAGTTGTTGGATTCCATCTCTTCACTCCCTGTAGGTGGTCCTTCGGTTTTTTTTTTTTTTTAATTGAATTTTAAAAAAAATTGTTCGTAATTCGATTTATTTATTCGTATTTGTTTATGAATTTATGAATTTATTCTTATTTTTATTTATTTATTTATTTTTTATTTATTATTATTATTATTTTAATAAATTAAAAAAATAAAATAAATAAAATAAAATAAAAATTCTTAATTCTATTTATTTATTCGTATTTGTTTATGAATTTATTAATTTATTGATAATAATTTATTTTTATTTTTATTTATTTATTTATCTATTTTTATTTATTTTTTTATTTTTATGAATTTATGAATTTATTAATTAACGATAGGTTATATATTTATTTATTTTTAATTATATATATATATATATATTGACTTGGGTCTTGGTGACCGTTTTAACTTTATAACTTTTAAGGTTGGGTTGGCTATATTTTTTATTTATTGTTTAGGTTTATTCTTATTTTTTACCGTTGGATTTTGACCGTTGCTTCTCTCTTCCTGGTATAAATGTGAAAGTAAGATCAGCCATGATTCATTATCCTGATGATGAACTACAATTTGTAGTTCGAAATGCGTCGGTTCCTAAAATTATTATGTGATTTCCCGGAAGATTGATAATTAAAATAGTTTAAAGGGGTCGCGCATACCCCTAAGGTTCATAGATAGAATAGAGGTCATTTGGAACCACAGGGGGGGTTACCTGCTCTAAGTGCCCCGATGTCATCAGAGGCAGATATGGGTACATCCTCAAGATCCAGGAACTCATCATTAAAAATAGATCTAGTTTTAAGGCGGCCACGGAAATGTATAGAGCGAGATTTAGTTTTCTTTCGTACCATGATGTTGTGACCTGATGTGGGAGATATAAAAATGTCGGGTTGATGGGGCACTTTATCAAATATAGTTAAGGCCGCAAAATCAAGGTTTGGGTTGCCAAGTAAAGAGTCAATATCACTCCCCACCGAATTTTTGGGCGATTCCGAGATATCGAGGGCAACGTCATGGCTGGGAGATTGGGGAGATGCCCATTCTAGAGGAGGCATTGATGGGGAAACATACAAAGGCTCAGAAGGAGGATTGGGAAGCCCAGGAGAAGATACAAGAATGGGTACAGCAGGGGTGGTATATTGAGGGGGCTCATCCGATGATACGGAGATGATAGTAATGTTATGTGAGGTCCATGTATCCACTATGGTAGAAACCTCCCCAAACAGAGCCAAGGGAGGAGTATGAAGACACTGATCGTGAGCCATAAGCATCCTTCTCCCCTCATCATTAGAAAAAATAGGAATTTTAAGATCATTTACATAGGGTAATACATCATCTGGTGGAGATTTCTTATCACTATGAGCATTGGCAGATACATAATCGTCATTATCAGAGGATGAAATAGACTTACCCAAACATGGATTCTCCTGCCCAACACCAATATTTACAGCATCATCATCGCGCCAAGAACCCGTGTTGAGATTCTTAGATCTAAGCGAATTTTGAAATGCATAGGGCAACAGTTTTTCATATGTCCTGTTCTATGACATATTAGGCATCTGAAAGGAACTCCCCAATAGTCAACCCTTTGCCTATGCCTTCTTTGACCCCACACAAGGTCTACATCCCCCGGCAGACCCCCCGAGAAACATACCTCTACTAAAATCCAGGCAATTCTTTTATCACAGGTGCCAATGATTCTGGGGTCGATGTACTTTGTACAACCTATAGAATCACCAATTTCCATAAGAGATTTCAGTGTCCAGAAATCCAGAGGTAATCCAGGCAACTTCACCCAAACAACTTTTCTCTTTGGCGCTTCCATAATCGGATTGAAGCCCAAATATCATGGTAAAAGTTGCATGAAGCTCTTGCCACGTGCCCATGTTTTCTAAATAATCTTCGCAACATCCCCCTCATTCATGAAATGAATACTAAACTAACTATTAAGAAGCATACTCACCTTTGGAGTGTATCCCAATATATGGTTCCAGAACAACTTCACCCATTGCACCATATCAACATCCTTGCCATCTGCAAACATCCATCGGTCGATAAGAGTCCTCTTCTGCAAACTCGCCACCCTCCCCCATAGGTCATCATATTCCATGACAACCTCTTTCACGTCCATAGCAGGATTATAAAAATGGTGTTGCTTTCGACCCGTCCCTTCCTTCTACCAGCCTCCCTACAGCCAACAGTCCTATTAACCTCCTTATCACTGTGATCCTTAATACAAGACCCCAGGGGCATAACAATAGACTGAGAAATCAGTGAAGCATCTACATCCAAGTCTTGAATTTTCTTTTGCTCCACTACAATGGTCACAAAAATTAGCACCTCTTGGGCCGACGTGTCAGATGAGAGAAATTCATTGGCTTCTGTCTCCTATTTGCCCCGTTGACACAATCCCCAATATAGTAGCAAGTAGGTAGGTGGACGTCAATCCCACGACTTAATTGGAGGACGCGTGAAGCAGCCGTTGAATATAATGTCATTTTGTATTATGCAAAAGGAATGATCCTATATCACTTTATCCCATCGAGACTAAACATTCACGGAGGTCAACAACATGATCTAATAGTCCTCAAAGTTTGTAAACAAACAATAAACAAGCCCCGGGAATGTCAATGTCCTTAATTTTCTATAAATCGCAGCCGCCACCCACATATATTCCACCCTGGATAGCCTCCTCCCTTGTCCAGAAAAACCTTGATATGCCCAATCCGTCAGAGAGATTCGCAGACAGAGATCTGCCCAGCCTAGTAGATCATAATTCCTTAAATTCCCCCAGTCAGATGTCAGAGCATGACCACACCCCTACCCTCGCAGAAGATGATGAAGACCAGAAAAAACTATTCCGTCACCGGGAAAACTAGAAGCACCTCGGTGATCTATCAAACTATACATCAAAAACAACAACAACAACAACCTAGGCATGTCCACCATTTGGAGAATAACCTAAATCCACAATCCTTACAAGGTCTAGAAATAATAATGGAATCCACCCAAGCATGCCGGAGAATTAGATACTTATACAAAATGGTTCTTGCAAGCCCCAGATTGTGCTTTCTTTCATCTTACTTTACCTCATTTTCCTTTGTCCATTGTTATCTGGACAATTGATCAATGGGGAATTAATTAAATTGATCAATGAAATTAATTAAAATTACTTTTAGAATGATGAACATGGCTAACTTGCTAAGTTTTGTGATTTTTGTCATTGTAATGCATTTTGACCGGAACTAGCTGCAGAATGCAGACATTCCGTAGCTAACCGGAAATTCTGCAGCTGTCTTCACGTTCAGGCATGTTCCAGGTGTCCTCTCAAGAAAAACCACATATGGGTATATTCCACGTCATGTCCACATCATACGTTGCTCACCATGAAGGAAGAACCGAATTCTGGACGTGGTTTTGGTACGTGGGAACTCATTTAAGGAAGCAGACTTTTAATAGGACTGTCTTATTCCAGATGTCCTTTTTCTCTTTACGTTGCCATCTTCAGAGTCCGAATGTGATTTTGATAAGGAAAGACAAGGATCCCTGTATTGTTGCAAGTTCTGTTATGTAAATTTGTTATAAAAACACTTGGGAAACCGAGAGATAGGCTAGATTTTGCTTAGATTTCATGCTATATTTCTGAAGACCGAAACTGCTCTGTTTCAAGTTATTTTTCCTTTAATGAAGAAGACAGCTTTGCTTTGAACGCGTTGAGTTGATTTGGAGTTAGATTCCGTCTGGTGGTAGAGGGCCCCTGCCTCCTGCATGGCTTTATTTTCGAAATTTAGATAAGTATTTTAGTTGTTTTTACGTTTTTGAAGTTTGAGTTCGTAGTTAATTTCACTAGCCACTATAGTTATACTTGTTCTAAGAACTCTTCCAAAAGAAGAAACTCTTCCAAAAGATCATGATAATGAATGAGAAATGGCTATAGTGTTGTAGGATTTAATTGTAATTTCTTTTGTTCACTATCACAGTTGAACTTATACTAAGCAAACTCTTCCAAAAAATCCTTATGATGTCTAAGGCATGACTGTGATACTGAACGTTTCAGTTGTTTGTTTGCACTAAGTAGCATAGCTGATCTTACTCTTAAAACACCCTTCCAAAATACCATAATGATGGGTAGGAGATAGCTGTGATGTCTTAGTTTTTAAATTGCTTTCAGTCTTTATGTTTGCATTTGCACTGAATTGTACAGCCAAGATTGTTCTAAGAAACTCTTCCAAAATACTAATCATGATGGACAAAACAGGCTGTAGAATCCCATAGATTAATGCATGATAACTTAGTTAGGGTACTCCGGAGTCAAATTGCATTCAATTCATGCTCTGTTATTTTGTTTTAAGTTTGATAATGGCTTGTTAGTTCAGCATTGTTTTAGACTAGTGACATCTTAAGTTCAGTTTTAGCTTAACTCATTGCATTTTCACTCCACAATTAGTTATCATCCACTGCA